>JACCPG010002296.1:0-14291 GCA_016069955.1 Drepana arcuata | reverse complement strand
TTTTTTTGTACCACTTGGGTGGCAAACAAGCATGAGGCCCACCTAATGGTAAGCGGTTACCGCCGCCTATGGACGCTTGCAACACCAGTTCTTCACACCCTTCTTGAAGAACACCATGCTGTACTCTCTAGAGAAAAATGTCAACAATTTGAAACTTATGTAGTAACTACTGATGAACCAAATAAATAAAATAAAATAAAATAAAACCTCAACGAGGAGCTCTTTCCACAGCCTGAGCGTTCGCGGAAGGAAAGTCATATGGAACCGCGTATCGATTCTATGTGACATTTTAAGAATATGCGAATATGTATATGGGATAAGAGACATGTTCTAAAAGATACTCTCATTATTTTTTGGTGAGCACGTAAACGGAGCAGCAATATCTTAAACATGTCGTAAATACTATAACTGCCAAGTGAATGTAATCTGAAAAAAGGCTTGTATTATATTTCGTTTTTTTTTTCTTGTTAGCTAATTATAAACGTTCGTGAGCTACACGTTTCTTAATTACATTACAAATAAAACTTCACACACGGCCAGCTTTCAATAAAAGCTGACAAAAATAAATTTCGCGTTACTGTAACCTTTTTGATAACTTTTTATTCCCTGGGATAAGGGTCAGACGCTTCTGTTTAGATTAAAAGACATTATTTACCCGTGTACATGCGTAACCAAGCGTCAAAGTTTTATATTTCTGACGCGGGCCTGAAAGCCGACCCTTTGAACATGTGTACTGTGTACGCTTACGGACGTAACAATTTACTTTGCGGCTTGCCAATATAGCCTTTTAATGAGTAATATATGTATTAATAATTATAATCTTGGGATTAAAAGAGAGCCTCTAAGCCTTTACTATGGGAAGTAACTAATTAGAATTAAAATTAGTCCTATATTTAAGCTACTCATCCATGTTGTTGTTAAGGTTTAAATATACTAACAGTGATAATTTAGTTCTAAAATAAAACAATTGTAGATAGATGTTGTAAGGCTAAGTGTACTCTAATCACCAAACATCTTTCGGATATCAGAAAGAAAATACAAATAGCAGATTATAAAACAGGAAGATGAAATCCATATATTTATTAAGTGATATTTACCTGCCATTCTTTCTAGTTAAACATAATATATCGCATTTACATAATATATTATATATGTACATACCTAAACACCGGACTCTCGGACTATTAAAAAATGAAGACGTTACGTAATAAAAATAATAATAAACCTAAAAGATAATATAGTAAAAGTTACATTAAGTGATATCAACGTCAGACATTCTGCTGAATGTTGAAAGGAACAAAAATGGTGACAGTGACGCCGCAGTTGACATTATTAAAGATAAAAAATAAATTACTGTGCCTGGGTGGTGACGTCCGATCGCTTGTGAACACAGCGTAATAAATCAAAGTAATAAATAATATTAAAGCATTTTGATAAGTGTTGTGTTAAACATGTAAAACTTTTTACAAAATGTGTTCCGTAAAGTGGCTCCAGCTTCTTGTGATGCTGGCGGCTTCGTGCGCCCAGGAAGGCGAGTGGAGTGAAGATGCCGAGGATTTGGGTATGTATTCTGCATGATTTGGTAGCCCAGTGGTTTAAGCAGTCGCCTCGTAGAGTATATACCACTAAGCCTACTAACATTATAAATGTGAATGTTTTGTTAGGACATTTGTTCGTTTTTCACGAAAATCCATTAAATGGAATGAGATGAAGCTTAGCACAGATATAGATATAGCTGAATTAACACATACGATGCATTTTTTAACAAAGGAATCCAAAACAAAATCAAGCAATGAACACAAATTTTACGTTAGTATATATCCTCACAATGGTCTTCAAAGGGGTATGCAGAGGTATGTAGTATACCCAAATTTCACCGGAGATATATAATATGACAGATGACGAGTCCATCGCCGTTTCTCGAGCACGGCTATACATACTTTGGATTTTTTTGATTTGGAGGCTTTGAAGTTCTTCTCAAACGTAGGTTTCCTCTAGATGCTTTTCTTCAGCATAGAGCGCTTAATGTGACTAATCACTGCCCTGCAGTTAAGGAATCTCACGAGTACACGAAAGGTACATTCGGGATTCGAACTTGCAATCTTTGTGTTGCGACTACTTGCACCACTGCTCTAAAATATACTTTTACCATATTTAAAACATTTTAAATATTTGATAGATTGAGTATTTATTTTATAATTATATTATTTACAATAGGGAAGAGACGACGAATTCGAATTAAGGATTGGGAGTTTTAAGATCTTGGATTAATAAAAGAAATCTCCTCACGCCTTCCCACAAGGGTCCCTGAAGGGGTAGGCAGAGGTGTATAGGTAATACCCACACACCCACTTTACGCCAGAGGTATATTAGGTGCCAACGTGACAGATGGCGCGTCTTTGAATTTCTTCTCAGACGTATGCAGGTTTCCTCTCGATGTTTTCCTTCCCCGTAAAGCTCGTGGTGTGACTAGTCACTGTACTTTAGTTCAGAAAAACTCATTGGTACAGTCGAGATTCGAACTTGCGACCTTTGCGTCGCAGGCAACTGCTCGAACCACTCGGCCACCACGGCTCACGGCTAATAAAAGTAAAATACACTTAATATACGTAAGCAAGCGTCACATAGCGTCCCAAGGTAAGCGTGGAGCTACTTCTTATAATGAGGATTTTTATCAGCCTATCAACTTATTGACCCTTGTTAATATATGAACATAAGACGTTGGCTTAGTCAGCATTACGCCAGTCATGAAAACTTGCACAAATAAGTCACTGCGAATATCACCGTATAGTACCGTACGGAATCGGAGGCAAGATGACGAGATGATAGTTTTAATATTTTTTCGTGCATAACTTTTATATTATTATTACAAATAAAAAAAACGTGATAGAAATAATATGTATAATATGAACTTTTCAACAAAGCTTCAAAGTCAACTCGTAAAAGTAAGTCATCTATTTCAGATAATAATGCGAATGACACCTAAAACCTTAATTTATCGTAATAGATCGCTAATTTGTATTATTTTGATTTATGGTTATAGCCCAATTACAGATGGGCTTTATTTATTACCTGCCGGTCGCCACACCTCACAATGAATCGCGAAACGATCAAATGAAACAAAATCGAACCAACTCAAGTGGGAATCGCGCTCAACCCATTACACGCGATTGCTTGTCGAAAATGAAAATGGGGAAATATATTTTCGTTTGTAACACGAATCGTTATTCCATGTTTTTTGTCTGATTTTTGTGCAATCCATCGGGAGGTGCGTTTACACGCAGCAAATTGCTCACTTTGATTGAGTGCGCTGAATATTATGTTGCTGGATTCATAAAATGGCAAAACTTTTCAGTATACAACTTTTTATTTACTACTTTTATTACTACACATAAATTTAATAATATGTAATAATATATTCAACTTTTCTCGCGCTGCTAAAGTGCCCCGAAATTACGACTTCAAATACGTCTAACGTAAACGGGGAACTGGCTAAGTTCAATATATCCCGTTTGGATGCCCGTGAAAGGAGCAAAAAGAGCGACCCAATTAAAAAGTGTTCATGCATGGTTTGCTCTATTCGGCTCGAGTTTTATTGGAACGATTAATTTTATTGCGAAAATTTCTGGACAGCGGAACGAATGGGGAACTGGAGCCGAGATGGCCTTCACCGCCCTTTTGTGGTCGTCGATAGATGGGTTTGCTCATGCCTGGATCTAATCAAGGGCAACCGAAAAAAATAATTCATTCATTTTATTGTGAGCGATGAATGAATTGAAAATTTAATGTGATTGGAAATCGTTGATGATCGAGTGCCTCGTTCCACCATGCACGGCGACAATAAATAACAACCGATAGATAAATTGGCTTGCCGCGGTGTTCAGCTCGCTTTTGTCTTGTCCTGTTGTTTCCCACTTGCTGAGCTCGCTATTCTTAACAGAAAAAAGATACGACTAATAAGAATAAAGGATCTTTGTTAAATGTTTTGAAGAATTTAGCAGAAAAATAAGACCTGTTTTATTCATCTTCATGATTTAACTTTGTTTTCTTTAGCAGGATTATAAATATAATCACATTATACATACATACGTACATATATATACTTCTGGTTCTTAAAGTAAGTTCTTATACATCATAAATTGCTAAATATACACAAGTTGTAAACTTGTTTATATGGCGGTAATAAATCATTACTATGCTCAACTTAAAGTACAAGGAACAGTACATAGCGTTAGCGAGCTAATGAAAGTGCAAATTATTTGTTCACGTCATGCTTACGATGCGACTATATACTGTACGCTAGTACAAGCACGGACACAATAGTTTAATGCGATCACTTAAAGCTCTGGACACACTATCTTCATACTTTTCCAAGAATATACGTTCGTGCTTAATGCGATACACACACTCTGAAAGATCACGAAATGTCAGTAACTTTTACGTTTTTACGTGTACTCGTGGACTAGGCAAGTCATTTTCTTGAAAGTAAAGTGCACGCCAAGATTTTTTTAGCAATTCTTAAGAGATGAAATGCGGGTGTGATGTTTTCAAGTTAATCACAAGTTATAATGCATCTGAAGGTAGTGAAATCAATATCTATACGGACACTAGTTGTGGGTAAGGTTTGGTTGCTACATCTATATATATATACATTTTATGCTGGTTTGTGTACGCTTCAAAAACTCAAAAAGTTCTGCACCGATCGAGCTGAAATTTTAATATGATATATAATCCGCATCAAGGATTGTTTTTATCACAAACGTGGCAGGGTACGGCTAGTTCTGTATAAAATAAGTATCCAAGCTTATATTTAGAGGCGCGAATGTTCATTTGCTTACACTCACGTCACAAGTACTCAACGAAACATCATTCTATTTTTGCATGCACGTTACCAGCAATACAGAAATTTGCATCAGGAAAAAATACATTCCCATAGGATAGAAAAATGTCTTTTAGGTGGTCGTTCGGCGAAGCCACTCAAACACAGTAATTAATCAATTGAAAAATAATGTGGCATAGGAGCAGACGTCTGGTCTAGTGATTAGAGCTTCTGACTTCGAAACTTGAGGTCACGGGTTCGAATCCTGCTGAGGGCAGTGATATTTGTGTGATGAACACGAATATTTGTACCTTAGTCTTGGATATCCTATGTATTTAAGTATATATCTATCTATATAAGTAAATATATCGTTGTCTAATTACCATAACACAAGCTTTGCTTAATTTGGGACTAAGTCAATTTGTGTGGAATTGTCCCAGGTATTTATTTATTTATTAATTATTTATCCCGGAATAAAATCTTTTATCCGAAAAAATACATAAGTATGATAGAAGCCGTATGCAGAAGCTAGTTATCGTTATAATCTAGCGAGTAAGCAATACAAACAAATAAACATAAGTGATTCCCGGGAACCACAATGTTCACAGGAAGCTTTATTTACATTGTGGTCCGCGGTTCGCATGAACGTACACAGTGCCTAATGTGTCGGCAAGCCTATTGGTTTAAATGGAGCCCGGGCTTTAACCCTTTCATTGTATTGACAATTGAACAAATTCTAAAAGCAGTTTCTAGACTTTTTAAATGTGACGCTACAGTGTTACGCGCAATGTTTGGCTTGCTGAGAGGTTGTGACTTACTCGTACATTGAAAAATCAGAGAGAGAAAATTTATTTTTTGAGTTTTAAATTCTGATACATGCGAATTTTGCTACCTGTAGAGAATTGTGTAACAAGCAGTAAGGATTCCTTAGTAATATGGAAATAATTATACATGAAAATGTTGAGAACGGTCAATAGTGTGCAATGGCCCTTAGAGTAGAGTGAAGTGCAAACGGAGTTAGTTATATAACTATATAGAAGATATGTATATATGCGGAGTGAGTAGTGTAGTGCGCGTGATGGCAGTGGGTCAGACACGACGTGTCTCCACAATAATTTTATTAATATCACCCCCGGAAGGCTGTCACGCGCGCTACGGAACCTCCGCTCGTATATCTTCAGACTCGACGAAAAAATATGATATATTGAGAGAACGAGAGACGTAAGAGCTTTTCTTAGCTTTCCTTCACGAAGTTTACCGTCTTTTTAGTGTACTTAATACCCTATACTCGCGAGCCGGTAGTGGAAAGTTTCACTCAGCCCCGCAAAATGTCTGTTCTCGTTAACACATACTGTTTTTGTTTTTTAATACAATACAGCGTGGTTTGGAAAGGGTATATGATCTTATTTATATTTTGGCAACGGCTAGACGAGTCACAATGAATTTAGTGTATTTTTTAATACTAAGTAAATATTATAATACTTTTCAATAGGTATAAACGAGTATGCATAAAATTTTAAATTATCGAGTACCCTTATTTCTTTCTCAAAGTAGTTTTACGCATAGATGAATTTACTACCCTTTTAAGGGACCGAATAGCTAGCTTCAGGTATCCGAGCCATAGATTTAATATTCTATGAACTTACATTTTGAACAAGCTTCTTAGGAATGGGAAGTACTGTGAAGTAACGAACGGACTAAATATCAACAAAGGTTCTACTTCACAAAGGCTTCACAATGGCATCTGTTCATTAAAAATTTAAATCTTTTTTATTGCACTGACTTTTTTTACAATGTAGCATGTATTTGTGGTCCTACTTTTGGGAACAAATACTATGAATTTTGATTAATAGTGGTGGCCGAGTGGTTCGAGCAGTTACCTGCGACGCAAAGGTCGCAAGTTCGAATCCCGACTGTACCAATGAGTTTTTCTGAACTTAAGTACAGTGATTAGTCAAACCACGAGCTTTACGGTGAAGGAAGACATCGAGAGGAAACCTGCATACGTCTGAGAAGAAATTCAAAGTCGTATGTATAGTCGTGCTTGAGTAACGGCGATGGACTCGCCATCTGTCACGTTGGCACCTAATATACCTCTGGCGGAAAGTGGGTGTGTGGGTATTACCTATACACCTCTGCCTACCCCTTCGGGGACCCTTGTGGGAAGGCGTGAGGATATATTATTATTATTATAACTGCTAATATTACGAATGTTAAAGGAACCTCTTCCACGTAAAAACTACAGAACAAAATAGGGTAAAATATTACAAGCGTAGATTACATATGAATTGAATTATGCAATGCAACTTTTGTTTCTCACTAGCAAAAGCATAAAAGAATCTGTGAAGATTGTAAAATTGTATTTAATATTCCATATGATTTGGTACGAGCGTCTTTGAGGAATACCAGGTACGCAAAGAGCCCACTTTTGTTATGTCGAATATAATGAGTAATACATACAACATTCTTTGTTCAATATTATTTTCCCCTTACATTTTTTCGCGTACCTACAATGTGCCCCTTTTACCCCAAGCTACTTTTATGGCTTTGTAATTTCACCGTTAACAAGTTCCTTAGGATTTTACAGCTATGTTTATGCCTTTTCTGACACATGATAGCAATGTCGAAACAAGTAAAATGGCACATGACCATTGTCTGTATTTTATACCTCCACGGTAGGAAAGATGCATGCGGCCGCCCTGATTGTAAGCGGTAATAGACGCTTACAACACCTGGGTGTGGTAATATCATAATGCATCTTACAGTCATACAGCTGTAGTCCCGCACACCCCGAAAAAAGAACGCGTTAAATTCATTGCTGCTTGTTGGCGACGGTCACACGTAGCATTTATACTGTTCATACATCTCTGGAATTAAGAATTAAGAATGGAATATACATAACGGCTCTCCCGTTCCATTCTTCCTTTACAGTGTCGGCTAATATTAAGCGATTTCGAATCCACGAATGCATGTACATAAAATATTACCTGAGTTCCGGAACAATGTTGGAAGTTCAGCGAGAGGATGTACCGGTCTGCGGAGAAATATTTCCACCTTTTTTTTATTATTTTTTATTTATTTTATACAACAAGAGTGTCATACGGCCCATCTGATGGGAAACGGTTACCGCAACCTATTTACGCTCACGATACCAAAGTATCACTTGCGTGGAATATCTAAGCGAAATAAATATTTTAGTATAGTATTATATTATTATTATTATTATATATTATTATAGTATAGTTGCAATAAGGACGTCATTTCTACGATCTAGGTGGCACTCATATTGCTTAGGACGTGCGATTATTTAATTATGCACGAGGCCCAGATTGGATTCATGCCGGATCAGAGAGTGGTCAATTAAGTAATTAAAACCGTTTTTTATCGCGTAGGCTTATTATTTTATATCGTGTTTAGTTTCTGAAAAGTATGCAAAAGTATAGCATAGGTGGTGTGGATATGTCAAAAGAGCGTAATCACGATTAAGCTGGAATTGAGTGTGTTATCAATCCAGTATACGACATTCGCCTATAGGAACGTTGGCGGCATTAGGCAACGGGACACGTGTGTATCGCGTATCGTGACACGTCGCCACCACTCACACGCCACATTCGCCACCGCCATAATGAGAGCCGCAATTCTTTAGTGCCCTCCAACACGACACAATCTTGCGGCTACGATATTGCCCCATTACGCCACAGAACCCCGAATCTAATATAATTTATATTTCCGATACCTACACTACGACAGACATTGAATGTCGAACTCGAGTTTTGTCGAAACGGTTCTATTGAGAAATTATTCTAACACAAACGCGACAGTGGCGACGGATTGAAACGGACCAATTTGGAATTTCATTTCTCTGTGCTTATCTTAATGCGACAAGACGTTTTGCCGTGTCTGGCTTGGATGACTACTGCATTTATTTTTATGTCCAGCTACACCCAATTTTAATTGGACAGTTCCTCAATAAACACTTAAAGATAAGGATATATCTTCGAATGAAGATATATTATAACTATAAACCTCACTTGAGCATTTATACAAAATTTAAAAATGTTAATGCTGTTTTTTTTTTTTTTTTATGGTTGTATTATCTTATAAGCATAACGCCGTGACTTCTTTAAGTTTTTTTTTTACTTTCATGCCTTTGCATACTCTTGCATCACTCTACATAAGGGTGGGTTCTTAAGTACTAATGTGTAACATAAGGTGCGAACTTTCAGTTACAGGCTGACCGACCATAACCATTAGAAAAGCACGATTTATTCTATGACCAGCTACCGCCCTGTTCACACACCCCTGAGTATAGACCTCTCCGGTTTCACGCCGGTGTTCACACTCATGAGTCTCCACTACAGTTACCGTCATCCGTGTAATATCATCGACCCAACGGGCGGAGGTATATTATATCAATTTGGAAAGGCAGACAATTTATGACAGATTATTTTTGCAGAATATATTTAGGAACTAATGTTACTAGTGATTTTTTAACAAACACATTTGAATTTCTTCCTAGCAATTTGCGAGTGTCTTCACAGCGTTTTTTTCGCTGTAAAGGTTTTGGTGCGACGTATTCCTGTACTAAAGATAACCTCGATGGGACGAAAGTATCCACATTTGGCAAGAGTCTTCTTTAATTGCGTAATTCGGCTACGAAAGATATAGAATTAACAAGTTTGGGCTTTTGTTGCAATGATTACACAGATGCTAAACATATGAATTCATAAGAAATATGAAACTAGCAATGGTAGCATTCCATTATTGATTTGAGGGAAACTGATTGGATTTTAATGCTATGCTATCGGTGTGCTATTGTCATGACAGCCGGTTTGGAACAATAACCCCACTATTGTTTAACATTTCATCGCGTACAGTATATGTATGTAACAGCCTTACGTAAACTAAACAATTTACATATAAATGAACGCTGTCATACATTATTTTTACATATGTAATAAAGGATTTAAACAAATAAATATTTCAAATATGTAATAGCTATTATAGCCAATGAGAGTGAAGAAAAACCTGTACATAATATAACTCTCCGAGCACAGAGTGGCAACGCGCAAGTGATACTTCGGTATCGTGAGCGCAAATAGGCTGCGGTAACCGCTTCCCATCAGGTGGGTTTATGCTTGTTTATCACTCCTGTTATAAAAAACCCCTTTCTTTGTTCGTTACGTTCCTCTGATGTAAATGGTGATAGACTCGTTATTAGTCCTGTTGGTATCTAATATTTCTTCTAAAAGACTACATCTGGAATTTCGCAATCGCAAAGAATATTCCCTTAAACATAAGCAGCTTTCTTTTCGATGTTACTTCATCGTAAAGTTCATGGTGTGATAATTTAGTGAACCTCAGTTCAGATTTCATTGATCGAACATGTTGCTTTGTTGGCGACTACTCAAACAAGCACGGCTTATTTAAGTATACCTACTATTATTCCGACTATGATGAAGCAAAAACTTAATATCATACCGAGTTAAGCTTTTTTAACCGCTTCAAAAAAGGAGGAAGTTTCTTGTACAAAATAAATCCACCATATTCTTAAAATATTTTTTCGCCTGACCTTCAAACTTTCAAAAAAATGAATCTAATACGCAAAGTCTTTAGATTCATATATACATATCATCACACAGAGTCCCTAACGGGGTAGGCAGAGAGTATAGGGCGCCAATTCTCTCTTTAGATTTCGTTTTGATATAATATAATAATATAATATATCCTCACGCCTTCCCACAAGGGTCCCCGAAGGGGTAGGCAGAGGTGTATAGGTAATACCCACACACCCACTTTCCGCCAGAGGTATATTAGGTGCCAACGTGACAGATGGCGAGTCCATCGCCGTTACTCAAGCACGACTATACATACGCCTTTGAATTTCTTCTCAGACGTATGCAGGTTTCCTCTCGATGTTTTCCTTCACCGTAAAGCTCGTGATGTGACTAATCACTGTACTTAAGTTCAGAAAAACTCATTGGTACAGTCGGGATTCGAACTTGCGACCTTTGCGTCGCAGGCAACCGCTCGAACCACTCGGCCACCAAGGCTCTCTTCGTTTCGATATACCAGAGAATAAAATATATTCTACACGTAATCAATGATCAAGTAAGATCAATTAAGTTTTAGGGTCTAAAGCGTAGACAATCCACATGACTCTACGTATTCAGGACCTAGAGAATAAATTGATACAGGTCTGGTACCGGGGTAAGTAATCTGTCTTTATTAGGGTAGTCTTCACACTGAGCAAATTGAAAAATTCTCTTAAGTATGACTGATGGTATACATTACTTGGCCTCAACACGACGACAGTTTTCCCTTAAAGAAAAGAGGATTATATCATGCGGTGCGGAAACGGAGCGTTTTAATACTACGCCTATTTATATTCATGGTTCCTTTATCGCTGCTGAAAACGAGAGCCACGAATCATAACGATGTAAGTACAGAAAAACAGTGATATTCACTTATGAATTCTTTTTGTTCGCGGCTGTACTGGGGTGGGTTGTTAAGTCGAGACTCTCAAGCGGGAATGTTTTGTGCTGACGATTTGGGAAACCGAAATTAGCCTGTCGTGTACTGTGCTCTATTGAAGAGTGCGCCCATTTTAATCTAACGAGCATCTCGACTTAACGTTCCCAGCGTAATATTACGTAATTGCATTATACTACCCAGCTTAATAAGATATAAGTGAAACTGTTTTATACTGAACGACTGAAGTATTTACACTACCTACCTACTTTCGGACGTGTCTTGTAATTAGTGTTGGAATAGTAAGCTGGCTTACTTTGTAACACCGGCGCTAACGTTGAATTTACGAGCTTCCGTAAACACAGTTTTTTTCATTCTGCAAGGTTAATTTACATACACTACAATAGTTTTTTCAAGTTCTGAAAAACTTGAAATTAACATTTACGTGTGGGAATTAAAAAAGTCATGCTCTTTGTGTATAGTATTTTGTTATTATCTATTAACTTTACATTGTTGAAGCTGTAGTGTAGTGTAGTGGCAACGTGGCTTTGTTCTTATTTGTTGAAAATAAACATTCAGTTCCAAACGCCAAACTTTCTGATATAAATTCTCATGCTCTGTAAACCACGAAACCAATGTCTGGAATAAATTTAAAGGCGTTAGCAAATTGACACATCTCAACACATATAGGTGCAATTATAGCTCTGTATACCCGTTTGAAAAGACTTGTGGGACGATTTTACCTTGTTCTATTAATAGCTTTTTACGAACGCCGATAGCGTGTAAAGTACATTTCAGTTTGAATTTATATGGGACGTTATCGTCACTCGTATCTCGAATAATTAGGCAATGAAATTAAACTTTACATAATAATGATACTTAGTCGATATTTGGTTTAAAAACAAAGAGCACTAGTGCTCAACTTTCACATAAACTAATAAAAAAAATAATGCAATTGATCATTATCAATAAATCTACCAATTAAGTACACCAATATACATCTATTGGTGCACTTGCCTATAGGCAATGAGGTTTTATGTCTCAGGGTCGATTTTTATTGGAGCTGTGGCTAATTTACACATATGTCGTCAGTAGGCTTTTAATAGCCTTTTTAGGTTACCTCTATTGGATTCGTTACTCTACTCCGCATATTATAATTTTGATTATCAACGTAGCCACAAACAAAAACGAAATACTTAAATTTTCCGCCCTATTATATCTTGCTGGTAAATGCGCCACTGAATCGAAGGGACGACGCGCGTAAAACTAACCAGACTGCAACTCATATATACATGTTTATCTATTGGTCCATAGATTTAACCCTATATACTTAATAGGGATACTAAAGGATGTTTCTTAACTAGCTGTGCCCGCGACTTCGACCGCGTGGGATAGTAACTTTGGGCGGCATTTCTTGGATTTATATCTTTTGGTTTATATTGGACTAGCTGTGCCCGCGACTTCGTCGGCGTGGACGGCTTTTTTATCTTTCGTAAAAATGATTTTTTTTTCAATAAAAAGTATCCTATGTTACTTCTGATACCTCCAAGAATATGTGTACAAAGTTTTATAGTGATCTCTTAAGTAGTTTTTACGTGAAAGCGTAACAAGCAAACTTACATTCACATTTATAATATTAGTAAGATATGTTAAGTGAAGCTTACCACTATATATAAGTGAAAACCACATCTAAATCGGATAAGCCGTTTCTGAGATTAGCGTGCGCAAATGTACCGAAACACAAACAAAAATTCTAACAATCATTGTTTTGGGGTGCTACGCGCGTTCATAAAGGTGCCAATAATATTTTTCCCTCATATATCGTCCATGTACAGACAACGATTCCTTACATTTTAATTATATGTATTGATGATTGATAATATTTATTAAAAAAAATATATCTTCTTGATCTAGTGACAGGACCAAGCTATTCTGTACCTATAACATCGCTTATGTAAGAACTAGTTTGTGTATGTGTGTGTATGTGTTATAATGTGTGTATGTATATGTGTGCGTGTATGATTACTGGCATTTGTATCAGCACTCGTACACTCTTAAGGCATTCAGTGAAGGAAGCGTGTTATAATGTGTATATAAACTCATGTGTCAGCAGAGGTTTAATGGATTATGGTTCGCCGAGCTACGCTTATAGTTCGATTGTAAGTAAACTTTAACTGCTAACGGTGAAACGCTTACCTATCAGTTATACCTTTATACAGTAAATAACTCCTCTGCTCTTCGGGGCACATTTCCGTACCGTAGTCTAAGGCTCGCTATACCACTGGACTAAAAACCCTTATATAACATTTTAAATAGGAAAATCCAACGCGAGTAGTACTTACCTGAGATCGCAACCAAATAATTGCATTTTGTATTACATAGCCCGAGAGAGCTACGAGCTATATATTCGTATCAGCGAGCTACTAAAATTACCCAAGGGAGCGCAGTATGTATCCTCACGCCAACAAGGGTCCCCAAAGGGGTAGGCAGAGGTGTATAGGTAATACCCACACACCCATTTTCAGCCCGACATATATTTTGGATACAACGTGACAGATGGCGAGTCCATCGCCGTTACTCTAGCACAATTTTACATACGGCTTTGAATTACTTTTCAGACATATGCAGGATCCTCTCGATGTTTTCCTCCTCCGTAAAAAATTCTGGTACAGTCGGAATTCGATTTGCGATCATGGAGTCGTCGACAACTGCTAGAACTACTCGGCGACTACGGCTTATCATATATATCTATATTTAATATAGGTAAAACCGAGAGGCACAATTAGTCGCCATATAAAACCATCCGTGTCACTCATGATAAAGGAGTAAGGATATTATCTCCATGCAGGATCTAGATGTTGAATGGTTAAATACGACTTCAGCTTAGATTGGCATGTAACATAGATCGTACATGTTACTAATGGATGTCATTAGGTTGCTATCTCATGCTTAGCCTTGAATGGAAGTGACCTAGAAAGGAAATGAAAACAAGAGAGCGTTA
>JACCPG010002295.1:0-72893 GCA_016069955.1 Drepana arcuata | reverse complement strand
CGCGCGATCTGTAGAACAGTCGCGCGCGCTCGCTCGCTTGTCCCTCGACTCTCGAGGCATTCAATGCATTACTGTGTGAGAACCCTAAATGCCATCTGTTTGAACAATATGATGTCAGTATGTTTGGAGCTCTGTAAGAAGACTGCATGAAAGTTTATTCCATTTCTAATAAAGAAAATAAATAAATAGTGTGCTTTACCTTTTATGTATTTAAAAGGTAATGATATAACTGTGTATGATAACATTAAACTGATATTATTATTCTTTATTTGAAATACATCTTATAGATTACATTTTTAAATATATATAAACATATTTAAAAATATAAAATTTAGGGGCCCACCGGTATCGGGATCAGGGTCCAAGGTACCGGTGATTAGGGTCCCATAATACGTGTCGTTTCGAGCAGTACTGCTTTCCGCATCAGGCACTTGATCCAACTGTCTAACGAGAGCCTCTTGAGGTGTTGGTCGAGGCTCTTTGCCATTAGACCATTGGCCGTTATTAATATATATTAATAATATTATTATAATTATTATCAGGTACTGGATAGATAAGGATTCACTAAAAGGATTGGATCCAGCTGTTGAGAAGGCGATGTGGCTCTTCTCCTGTACAAACTCCTGCGCAAACCCCATTGTGTATGGTGTCTTCAACAGAAATAGATGGTCATTTAGGACTGGACACGTTAGTATCGTAATCCTAGTTATTAACCCAAGGCACTCTCGAGGTTTACCTCGGAGAACTCATTCTGCAGAGCTAAGGAAGGAATCTTCTCTGACACTGCGCAGTGCGAGGCATGTATTCCATTGCGTATGTATTCCCCATCCCTGGAGAGGGGTGATGATATAAAAAACCTTAGGTATCAATATATATATTGCCTTATATTTATATATATATATATATATAAAGTATGCTATATATATATATATATATATATATATATATATATTATATATATATAAATTTGCCTTGTGAGAAGTGATGAAGTATCCCCCCTCACAGCACAAGGGTCCCCGATGGCATAGGCAGAAGTGTATAGGTAGTACCCACACAACCACTTTCCGCCAGAGATATATTTAGGTGCCAACGTGACGGTTGGCGAGTCCATCGCCGTTACTCAAGCACGACTATACATACGCCTTTGAATTGCTTCTCAGTCGTATGCAGGTTTCCTCTCGATGGTTTCCTTCATTGTAAAGCTTGTGGTGCGACTAATCACTGTACGTGAACTGTTAAGTTCAGAAAGACTATGGGACAGTCGGGATTCTAACTTGCGATATTTGTGTCACGGCTATCTATCTACCTCATCCTCAAATAATCGGTCAAGCGCTCCTGGGTATAACGGTAGAACACAGGCAAGGTTTTTTTTAAACTAAGTGTCCAAGCCGTGGTGAGGTCAGAGTTGGGAGCAGTTCCTGCAGCATGCGTAAAGACCTAATCTAAATAGCGTCTAGGTGTTCAATTGCATAAGTACCCGCAGGATTTTTTGCAAAAGTGCTTTATTATTAGTGAAGTAGGCACCAAGCAGAGCTTGAAGTCGTAAGATCGATACCCATTGAAGATAAATATTTATCCCCGAATATTTGATATACACCGTAAATGTATTTTTGAATAAACATATCGTTCGGAATGGTATATATATATATCGTTTTTATTTTCTTGTAATACAAGATTTGCTTAGTTTTAGGATTATGTCAATTTATGAGGATTCATATCATCGAGCCGAGTCCCCAGCGGGGTAGTCAGAGAGAACAAAGCGCCAGTTCTCTCTAGAATCATTATTATTATTTCCAGAATAGCAGATGCCGTAACGGCAGTGTAAGGCGTGGGTCGCGGCTACCATACGGCGAATCTATGGAGATATCAGCAACGACTCTTGCTAGAGCACGCAACTCGCTCGGTAGCGACCGCAACGGGCGAAGAGACTCCGCGTTCGCCACGCACAACGGAACGCAAAAACATTGGAACACGATCAACAATAACCACGTCAGCAACGGTATGGTGTAACGGTACAACGGTACAAGCTTGAGGGACTACTAACGTTGTAACGTAAACCTAACGATAACTGTTCAGTTCAGTTAATTCACGAGATATTTAGAAAATGTGAACGGAATAACGAAGTGTAACGATTGACTGATTGAACTTCTCCTCACAAGATGAGGTAAAAAGTAAGGTTGTTTCAATAAGAGGTTGTAGTGAAAATTCCTATATGTGTAAGGGAAGGCTTTAACAGTTGTCTTGATACATATCTAGGATTTGTAGGCTAAGACCAAGCACGTTGTTCATACGATTCGTGATATGCCTTGTGTTATATAAGAAATACTACTGTTGACATTCCTTATAACGTTATAAAATATAACGTTAACGTAACGTAATAATAACGATACTTAACTGAATACCCGTGATTTAAGATACTCATATGATAGCTTTCTAACACATTCCAATGCTACACGCTTAAGTTATAACGTATATATTTATTCAATAAGACTGACTGACAGACGATAAGTCCTTAGCGAGTATCTAATCAAATACCTATTATTGTTTCTTTGTGGTTGTTTTTGTTTTACACCGTTAAGTTAAATTTAACTTTATTTTAGTAACATTAAACATCAATATGCCTTGGCTGTGAGGTGATGTAGACTCTGTGGAAGCGAAGATAAAAGAAATTTTGTACAAAAACTTATATTCATAAGTTGCAAGAACTTATTTTTAAAATAAAAATTTGAAGTCGTATCATCTTTCACTTCATTATAATTAAAAAACAACCCATAGGTGACTGGTGAATGTGGAGAGAGCTTAGCTTTACTTTCTCCGCCTACCCCGTGAGGGTCGCTGAGTGGCGATAATAATAATTATCAGTAAAAAGCCGTGGTGGCCGAGTGGTTCGAGCAGTTGCCTGCGACGCAAAGGTCGCAAGTTCGAATCCCGACTGTACCAATGAGTTTTTCTGAACTTAAGTACAGCGATTAGTCATACCACGAGCTTTACGGTGAAGGAAAACATCGAGAGGAAACCTGCATACGTCTGAGAAGAAATTCAAAAGCGTATGTATAGTCGTGCTTGAGTAACGGCGATGGACTCGTCATCTGTCACGTTGGCACCTAATATACCTCTGGCGGAAAGTGGGTGTATGGGTATTACCTATACACCTCTGCCTACCCCTTCGGGGACCCTTGTGGGAAGGCGTGAGGATATATTATTTTATTATCAGTAAAATTATGTAAATAATTTTTGAACATGTATTTATTAAAATAATTAATACACCTATTTTATAAATAAATTACATTGTGATGAATGAATTTTGGTATTGAATACGTTTATACGAATATTTTTTTAATTTATATTTTCGTTAACAATCGGTGATCTTACGGCTGTGTACGATACAACATAATATTATAAATTGACACGTAACTACCCCTAGGTGCGGACTAGTGCTACTTCTATATAAATACTACGTCTAACATAAATATATGGTTACATAATATTTA
This sequence comes from Drepana arcuata, assembly GCA_016069955.1. NCBI lineage: Eukaryota > Metazoa > Arthropoda > Insecta > Lepidoptera > Drepanidae > Drepana > Drepana arcuata. The sequence goes on along the minus strand of JACCPG010002295.1, from coordinate 69,402 downwards.
GGTACATAAACTTTACTTAACGTTAGAGAATTTGGCCACAATTTATATGACTTTCCATCCATTGTGTTATCACTGCAGACACATCACAAATTGAAATGGCATACCGATTGGACTATATAAACATAAAATTACTCTCATTGTGCAACAATCGAACAATTAATAATACAACAACACCAACAATCAATTATAACCGTTTAAAACGATAATATATGATTAGTTCTTTGTGGTCATCCCTCGATCATTTAGTGTTCAATTTCATTGAATATTGGAATGCAAAGTTAAATTTGTCATACGATTATATACGACGAAACACAAATCAATACTCTTTCGTATAACATGGCACATTAAAACACGTTCATAGCAACCTACATAGTGTACATATATACAAAAATAGACGGGATGTTTTGTAATGAAGTTTGTTATCATAACGGATATCTAAATATGTCGGATATAGTCACGGATATCTTAATATTGGCTCAAAATCAAATCCACGAGATCTCAAAACCTGTATCAATTAATTATCGAGTGGTTGAGAAATCCTGAAAAAGGTTTTAAGTACAGTTAAAGGCGAAGAGCACTTATAGATCCTCGGCCTTTGGGTTATGCACACCTACACTGTGAACAGCTTAGATTAACATTAAAAGCTCTAATAGTACTATATCGATACTATTTACTTGTTACAATAAAACCACATTTATCAACACCAATTTCTAAAAATATTTCTTCATCAACGTACACTTTAAACCCCTTTTCTTTAATTGATATGATTGTCAATATTTTACTGATTTGAATACAATATTCATTTTTAGACAAACCGTACGACTTTTTTTCTGATTAAAAAACTAATTGCAAATACAGATTATTATTGTCTTTGGTAACGTAACGGTAAGAACCGTTATAAAAACGTTAACCGTTACGGAATAACGTGTTATTAATTGTTCAGTGGTCGCCCTTCTCTAGCTCGCTGAGTTCCTGAGCCGGCGCTAGCTCGCGTTCGTTTTGCGCGGCGCGAGACTTCTCGATGTCGCCTTGTGACAAGGAGGCTACTATGATAGCTCCGAGCGCGTCGCAGACCACGTTGATCGTTGTGCGGAATCGGTCACTGAAACATAGTTGCCATAAAGCTTGAACATCAATTATTATCTAAGACGTAGGATATCACGGAATGAAATAGTTGACTTCTAGAAATTATAGGGTTTTGTTATAATATACTGCATGCAATGAAACAAAATATGAACTTGAGTAAGGGAATAAATCACTTTATTCCCATACTAATGTATTAAAAAATAAATTACGCTTTAATTTTAGTATAAGATACAAATGTACTATGTGTATGTATGTACAGATACATGTACTTTACGTCACTGCAATTTTTTTTATAATTATAAAATAATAATAATAATAGTATATCCTCACGCCTTCCCACAAGGGTCCCCGAAGGGGTAGGCAGAGGTGTATAGGTAATACCCACACACCCACTTTCCGCCAGAGGTATATTAGGTGCCAACGTGACAGATGGCGAGTCCATCGCCGTTACTCAAGCACGACTATACATACGCCTTTGAATTTCTTCTCAGACGTATGCAGGTCACGATGTTTTCCTTCACAAATAACATTTGTTAATTGTCAAGGCGTTGATATGCACTATCACATATTTCACCAAATGTTTCATTTTGTAAGGCACCCTTTACTTTGTAGGTTAAATAAATAATTAGTACATACAGTAGCCAATCGACGGCGAGGATAATTGAGACGTCCTCCGCGGGTAGGTTGACAGTGTCCAATACCATGACCATGGTGACAAGCCCCGCCTGCGGTATACCCGCCGCGCCAATACTCGCTGCAGTTGCCGTCACACTGTACAGTCAACATCTCGTAAAGGTCTAGTACAGTGGAAAAAGAAGAATTAAGAAGAAGTAATCACCACTTAAATTTCGGTAGACTATATTTTTGTAAGCAATCTTGTAACAACCAAGTAAAAATATCGAAAAAATATCGACTCGAAGGACCGTTGGTCCTTCGATCCACCGGGTTATTTCCAAAAGTTGAATCTAATATATAAAAATGGATGTTTGTCTGTATGTCCTTTGTAGAATCGTAAACGGCTGGAGCGATTTTAATGAAATTTTCTGTGTTTCCCCTGATTCTAGAATGGTTTAGATACACAATTGGACCCGATAGGTGGCGTTCATGTTATAGCAACTTTTAGTTTTTCACCCAAGCGAAGCTGGACGGGACAGATAGTACGAAATATTTTTTTTAGGAACAGTCATATTTACCTGACAGCAACGATTTTCCCAAACGACATCTCGACTCTCCTGAGCTGTGCAATGAAGATGGCGGCAACTGCTTCGTACAAAGCCGTTCCGTCCATGTTGATAGTAGCGCCGATGGGAATCACAAAGCGTGTGATGCGGGGGTCCAGACCCATGTCATCGCAGCATCCTATCGTTATGGGCATCGTTGCTGAGCTGAAAGCCAAGTGAAACACATGAAAAATTGTACCCTACTAAGTTTTTTTTGTATCCTACTATAATTATATTATGTCACGCCTTCTTACAAAAGTCCCCGAAGGATTTGGTGTTTGGTGTCCACCCACCGACTTTTCACCGGAGGTAAATATATTGCATTTATTCGTAAGAACCCAGTGTTATATTTATTTGGATATCGGACGATCAAGGTATAGGTATTGCTTATTACTTATTTGATGACAGAAACCCTGAACTGAGCTACCTTAGTCAAATAAACTTTTTGAACAATGTAAAATATCAACGGTTTCAAACTCACCTCGACGCTGTGCCAAAAGCAGTCGCCATTACCTGTCCCATTTTGGCAATGTATCGGCAAGGTAGCTTCTTCGTGGCCAGTATGAACAAGATACTCAATGTGCCGAACCCGTGGAGGAAAAGGCCAAGTAATACTGTCATGAAGTAAAGTCCCAATCTTCCCACCAAATCAGCGAACGATTCTATCTCCATAATCTTTGCAGTCACCAAAAAGAACACGCCGAGAGGTGACAGCCTGAAAATTTTGGATTCAGTGCTTAGCGCCATCTAGCGGCGATGGCGTGTACTAACATAAATAATATAATTTCCAATAAGAAAAGAAAGAAAAGAAAACAACATTGCAACCTCAACAAGTAAGTGATACATATTAGGCCGAGTCGCTAACGGAGTAGGCAGAGAGAATAGAGCGCCAGTTATCTCTAGACTTGATTACTTAACTTAATTACTTGAGGTATCTCAAGTAATTAAGTTATAAATAATAAAAAGGGGTAGGCAGAGGTGTTTATCTAGTACCCATCCATACACACAGAAGTAAGTCTCTATGTTCAATTAAAATAGCAACAAAAGATAATAAAATACCTGTTTTCAAACTCAAAAAGTCAAACAAAGAATTTGTTTACTATTGTGAAAAATCCTATACGTATATACTTTTAATTTTTACGTTGGAGCTCAAGAGCTCATTAATTTCTTCAACACTAGTACACTAATTGTGTAATTGTATATTAATAATAGTCTATGGGTGTAATGTCATATTGATAAATATTTGAAAATAGAACAAGGGAATCAGTTTATTTAAATAGAATCGTACTGTCAAACAGACGAGTCGTTTTGCCTATCCTTATCAGAGAAGAAGAACTTAACAGAGAAGCTAAACAACTTCATGTAACAATCTGCAATTTACCAAATAACCCAGCCGGTGATGATCATCATAGCCTCAGAGAGCGCGTGAAAGAAGTTCTGCAGGGGCTTGCTCTGCTCCCCCATCTTGCCCAGCGTGATGCCCAGCACTATGCTGAAGAACACGAGCCCGAGGACGTTACTGCCGTTCTGATAGTCGCCTTCTATCTTGTACGTTTCCAGGTGACCTGACAAATACACAAAGTTAACACACATAAGATGCATAAATAAACTCGCTCTTAAAAAATTAAAATAAGGTGCGTTTGAAAAAGGTGGCCTTATGACCTCATTTGGGTGCCTGTATATATATGTATCTATATATATTAGGATATTCGAGACTAAGTACAAATACTCATGTATGTAGAATTGGTACGTATGTATGTTTAATCTTCACATTAGCACCTGTGAGGTGTACACCTCAATAAACCCCTTCGGGAGGCCCTTGTGGGAAAGTGTGTTTTTTTATTATTCATCTAAAGGACTTGTATCGATATCATTAATGCATATTGCATTTTAAGAATGCAAGTAATGTGTTTTCCGTTCTTAGTTAAGACTTACCTTTAATATGTGTCTGGTCATTAGGGTAATACACTAGCCTAGTTCGGTAAGATGCAATCGTTGCTTGGGCGATATTTTCAGGAAACACATTTCTGAAATAAAAAAATATTAATATAAAAAACACGCTATGCATGTATGACCAGATGAAGGGAAAAGTCTAGAGAGGACCTGCGTTCTACTCTCTCTAGCCCGCTAAATTCCCGACACCTAGTATCATAGATACAAAATTTTGTGAGGTTGTAACCTCTGACCGGAATTGCCGGCAATATTTTATCCTAGAAAAATATAACGAATGAAATCAAATCTTGCGTGGGTGGTATCTCGGAGCCTAACTTTTCATACATATATAATAGGCGCGAAAGACCACTTTGTCGCAGTCTCCACGTACCAGCGTAAATCGCCGTTTTGTTATCTACTCAGTTGACCATTATGCATCATTGGCCCTCAAAGACAATGGGATAATTACTCTAAACCGCTAAATGCAAACAAAAAATTGTGAAAACGTTTTAGAAAAATAAATTATTATTATTATTATTATTTTACAACGTGGTAAAGCCGTGGTGGCCGAGTGGTTCGAGCATTTGCCTGCGACGCAAAGGTCGCAAGTTCGAATCCCGACTGTACCAATGAGTTTTTTCTGAACTTAAGTACAGTGATTAGTCACACCACGAGCTTTACGGTGAAGGAAAACAACGAGAGGAAACCTGCATACGTCTGAGAAGAAATTCGAAGGCGTATGTATAGTCGTGCTTGAGTAACGGCGATGGACTCGCCATATGTCACGTTAGCACCTAATATACCTCTGGCGGAAAGTGGGTGTGTGGGTATTACCTATACACCTCTGCCTACCCCTTCGGGGACCCTTGTGGGAAGGCGTGAGGATATATTATATATTTTACAACGATACAGCGTGATTTTCTTGAATCTCCAAATCCTATAAGACCTACATATTATTATCTCCTCCTATTGGGTGTAAGTAGCAGATTATGATTTTTTGTAATAGCAACACTGCCGAACCACACTGCAAAATTATTTCAAGCCCCAATTATTTCTACCCGTAAGTTTTCTACTCATTCTATCTTCATAAGTACCCATTCTGAAATAAATAGCTGCAAGATGCGTGTCATCCTTACGAGTCTCCTGTCATTTTGATTTATTGGATCGATCTTTAAACTAGGGATGGCATCTTCACACGTGGAAATGCTACGCTACGGCTATGATTTGATAGTGCAGATTCGAAGTAATTTGTGACAAGTTGGCAACCCTAATATTGCGTATGTAGGGCGCTGTGGAAACGTCTGATGAAGAGTGACCAGGGAACCGCCATGTGTATTACTTCACGCCAACAACGTGCGGTTGTAAATTGCTCACATTCATCAAAATCAAAATATTTTATTCAACGTAAGGGACACAGGGAACACTTATTGAACGTCATATACTTAACAAAAACTAAAGTTACCACCGTTTCCAAGAAAAATACCCGCCGGGAGAAGAAACGGCGAAACAAACTCCCCGGTTTTCTCTTTTAACATTTGTTCCCTTTTACGTAGGGGTAGGGCATCTTTTATTTCACACACGTTATACGCAGTAGCTTTTAGATAAAGCTACCTTCACCGTAAAGCTCGTGCTTTAAGGTGAAGGAAAACATCGAAAGGAAGCCTCCAAGGCGTATGTATTAGTTGTGCCTGAGCAACATCAAAATCAAAATATTGTTATGTCACATACGCCCAGATGGGCACGTCGAGAAAGAAGCACGGTTCGGGTTGGTCGCTTCCATGGAGAAGAACCGGCAAGAAACTCCATGGTTACTCTTTTCAAATCATTAGGCATATACAATAACAATATTTTTTCGTTACAGCAATAGTACCCAAGTATGGGAGAACAACGTAGGCCCGACAATAGGTCGTTGCTTACTATACAAAGCATACATAAAACAAGATACAACTCTCGCCAGCTGTCACTTACAATATATCTCTGGCGGAAAGTGGCTGGGTGGGTAGTACACGCTCTACCTACTCACCTCTTTCTTATCATACATCTTAATGTAATGCGGGTGAATCCGCGGTGTACTAGCTAGTTCGAGATGATAAATGTGAGATAGATAAAATTGCAACTAATGGAAGCAATAACATGCATGATATCAATTTGTAACACTTTGTGAATTACGAGCCGCGCTGTTTCTAATTTAGGGTTGTCACAAGAGGAAAACGCTACTATGGAAATATTACTAGCTGGTATTGGTAACCGACTTAAAGAAATAGGAGGTTATCAACCCTTCTTCCCCTTCCCTTCTAATTCTTGGTAGAACTACTACTACCTATATGATATGTTTGCTTCTCAGTTGGAAAATTTCGTAAAGTTTTGCATCGATTTTCCAAATTCGAAATAAATGCTGTAAGGCATTTTTTTATACCAATAAGGTACCAGTGGATGTGTGGGTAGTACTTATACACCTCTGCCTACCCCTTTGGGGACTTGTAGAAAGGTGTGAGGATTTACCAGAGTTCGGGTGGGAAAATTCCTTCCTTTCTTCTTTCCTTTGTTGCATAGCAGCCATTAAGAAGTTTAAAGCGCTTTATGCGCTAAGCGACATGCGCTTATGCACAGTACAATTGAACTTGATGCCCCGAGCGGCCATTCCCATAAATATAATTACTACCGTCGTTCTGTTTTTAACTTACCCGGGGGACGAGCGCCTCGCCTTCCAAACTTTATTGTGAAGTCATACACATCAGAGGTATAGAATTACCAGCATGCGTTTGAGAAGAAATTTAAAGACGTATGTATAGTCGTGCTTGAGAAACGGCGATGGACTTGCCCACTGACACGAAGGCACCTAAATATATTTACGCTACTATTAAGACATGATAGTGTATGTATTGAAGATAAAACCTCATTGAGTGTGAGAGCGTGTTTATGTTTGGTTGGCATATACTTAATTTCCAATATAAAAAATTTTACTAAAGAAATACAATTTTACTCGGGTGAATTCGCGGGGCACAGCTCCAATGCGTATGTATAGATTAATATGGACCTGCATCCCTCACCTGATCAAGTCCAGCAGGGTATCTGCGGTCAGCGTATCCTTAATGGGCACTTTGGTCGCGTTCGGCTGCTGGTAAGCTTCAGAGTCCTTCCCCGGCTTGATGGTGGTGACCAGCGCTATCCCCAACATCACTGCGCATATGGTCGTCGTCATGTAGTAGATGATCGCACGAAGACCCACCCTATTTAACAATAGCATTACTGTAATATAACAAATAAAGCCATGGCTGAGTGGGTAGGGTATTCTTTCTAATCCCGACTACACCAATGAGTATTTTCACAATTTTTGCATAGTTGTTTACACGACGAGTTTTACAGTTAGGAAAAAATATCAAGAGAAAATTAGCATACGTCTGGTGTGTGTAGGTAATACCCACATACCCACTTTCCGCCAGAGATGTATTTCAGGTGCCAACGTGATAGATGGCGAGTCCGTCGCCGTTACTCAAGCGCGACTACACACACATACGCCTTTGAATTACTTCTCAAATGTATTCAGGTTTCCTCTCGATGTTTTCCTTCACCTTAAAGCTCGTGGTGTGACTAATCACTGTACGTAAGTTCAGAAAAACTCATTGGTACAGTCGGGATCCAAACTTGCGATCTTTGTGTCGCAGGCAACTGCTCGAACCACTCGGCCACCACGGCTAAGTTATATAACCCTTGATTTTAATAACTGTAACATTAAGGTGACCTCACATAGTGGCATAGTCGCTATGCGACAAAACTCATTAAATAAAGAAAAAAACAAAGTGGGTGGTAATATTACTCTACCGTATGTGTGGGATGTATGTCAAGTACCTACAAAAACTCACTTGCCAGAAAGACTAAGGTCTAAAGATCCAATTGCAGAGACGATCGAGGAGACTAGAAGAGGCACGATGAGACATTTGAGCATCCTTAAGAATAGCTCCCCAGGGTACTGGAAGTACATGACGTCACGCTTCGACCATTCGTAGCCGGATGCTCTCAGGCCCCATCCCAAAAGGGTCCCGGAGACCACGCCTATGACAGTCAGAAACGTCAGCAGGTTTTCTCTCACAAACCCATGGCACCCGATTCGTCTGATCTGTAGCGGCATTGTCGCTGTCGCTTGCTGAAAGAGATACAAACTTAAATGAATTGAAACCCTACTGGTTAGAAAGTCAGGTTTGAAAATGCTCAAGAAATGTATTCAGAGACTATCTTATATATGAAGTAATGCATTTAGGGTTTAATTTACACCATGAACCCTGCTACCCCTTCCGGTATGGTAGATTCTGGGTAGGTGTAACGATATTTTTATAAGATTATTCATACAAGATAGTAAATAAATATCATCTGACTTCAAAAACTTTTCTTTAGGTGAAGGGACGAAGCGAAAGAGCTATGCAAGTCTAGAGAGAACTGGCGCTCTATACTCTCTGTCTACCCCGTTAGGGACTCGGCGTGATGATATGTATGTATATCTTTAAGGTGGTCATAGGCTAGTTGTAAATTTACTTACACTATGTAAGAACTATTAAAAAAACGCATACATTCTTTTAAATTTCGAACGCAATATTTCTGTCATCACAGTGAGAATCAATAAATGTACGAGCATGAAAAATTTGCGGTTATCGATGTTCATAATTTGCCCTGATTTCAACATCAATAAACTGCAATGAGTAGGGACAGAACGCCTAGACGCTGACATGATTGACCCCATAATTATCTCGACTATTCGAAAAGCAATGCTGCAAGTCCTACCAATATCGTAACTGCGATAATTAGTGAGTATGTCAATAACGCCAGAACGGTGAAACAGCTGTATTATTTACTAGCTGTCCCACCCATCTCTGCTTGGGTGAAAAAGTAAAATACCCTGAAACACGGTCGCAACGCCTATCGGGTCCAATGGTGATTCTAAACCATTATCGAATGCACCATAAGAAACAGAAAATTTCATTAGAATCAGTCCAGTCATTTACGATTCTATAAAGGACATACAGACAAACATTCATTTATATATATAGATATATAGATTAGCTGAAAACCTACAATTGAAATCTAATGTTACGCGGATAAAGTCGCTGAGCATAGCTATTATACATAGCTATGTTCAAAGACTCACACAGTGTGCGTTTTATCGGCGTACGTTCTTGAAACAGGACAGTTAGCCCGGATAATATTAGTAATGGCACTTGGCACTCGTAGACATACTATTGTACCGCTTCCTGCACCACGTGTACTGTTAATCATTCAGTCATTTAATTGAACTCTTATCCCCGTTTTAATAAAGTTGAATTTCGAAAAGCTTACGTTACTTGCAATAGATAGCATAATAATAAACTTCAATTGTAAACTTCTTTAAGCGCTCCATTACATGCACGTAAAAATTTATGAATGTTTCATATTGCTACGTTCAGTGTTGACTAAACACCTATTACTCTTGATAGAATCGCTTAATTAATGGGAATTATTCAATCATCAGCTATCCCGCCCAACTTCGTTTGGGCGGAAAAATATAAATCGAGAACGATCAAAGCGTTAAAAAGGTTTTCATCAAAAGCCACCCTATATCAGTCGTTTGCAACACTTACAAACGGTGATTGATTTTTATACATATCTATATTTTAATATTATAAAGAGGAAAGATTGATTCAAAGGCGTATGTATAGGCGTGCTTGAGTAACGGTGATGGACTCGCCATCGGTCACGTTGGCACCTAATATAACTCTGGCGGAAAGTGGGTGTGTGGGCTATACATCTCTGCCTACCCCTTCGGGGACCCTTGTGGGAAGGCGTGAGGATATATATATATAAAGATTGGTATGCAAGTATGTTTGTATTGAATAAGCTCCGAAACTACTGGACCGATTTGAAAAAATTCTTTCACTATTGGAAAGCTACATTCACCCTGAGTGTCATAGGTTATATTTTTTTTTATAAAAAAAATCTTATGTACACCCGTGGGAAGCCGGGACGGACCGCTAGTAATTCATAATAAGAAGTTTATGTGCAAATTTTCTAGGTTAGTATTTCTTTATGTTATCCAAAGCAATTCGGAGCCTGCCTTCACAAGCAATTACTATCAGTATTTGAATACTATATACGAATAAGAAAGAATAATACTTAATTATGATTTCAACGGACCGTAATTTTAAGGTTTAGACCAGATAAGCTGTACTAGTCGCCCAAGAAACTAATTCCTCTGCCATGACATTCCTTGTGCAATTCTGGTGCCCTTTTATCTCAGCCGAAACCCAGAACCGAGAACAGTATTATCAGATTCTGCACTGGGAATAAGCTCCACAGGCATTTCTGTGGAGTTCTGGCATCTATTCACGCCGGAACACAATTACTTAAGAGCCGTGCCGCGTTCTTTTTTGGAGTACACTGAAATTGCCACCGATGACCGTGCCCTGCCTAGCTAAACATACTTCTAAGTCTGTTGAAAATATGCCAATTGTTAGTTGATAGGATCGAGTGCAGTACGTGTCGTGGGAGCGGGGACCCCCGGGATGTAATGGCGGATATCTTTATTTAGAGGTATCGCGATCAATCCGCGCAGTCCCCTTTGTCGCTCACACGACCTACCTAGGTGTTTTATCCTATCGCTGACATGTTTGACGTTTCGTTACACAGATGCCACTGAGCAAACATCCTGTAGATACCCTGTCACGTGTAGATTTGTCTTCACTCGTACAACGGTCCCCGAAAGGGAAAAGGAAAACTTCTTCGCAATATTTAGGTGCAACGTGATACGTGACAAGTCTGAAGGCTAATATTTTAATATCTTTTGAGACGTATGGGGGCTTCCTGGCGGTTTACTTCACCGTAGAGCTCGGGATTAGCTCATTCATACATACATATATATATATAACCACCCGAGTCCTTAACGGGGTAGACAGAGAGTATAGATCGCCAGTTCTCTCTAGACTTGCATACCCCTTTCGCTTCGTCCGCATTCATGCAAGTGACTATTTAATGCTTTAAAATACCTTACGAATTAATATACATATTTATTTATTGATTTTCAAATATTTGGTACAAGTACATGATATATTATTTGATATAATGTTCCCGAGTGTATATATGCAATCATTTTGATATCTTGATATATTTACTAAAACACAGGAGACACAGGCATAAGGTGCAAACATTCCTATTTATCATATGAATATCTAAATATTTGCCTTCACAGGAATAAAACCCACGACCTTAAGCATCGGAATTGTAATACTACCACTATACTAAATGGCACTCAAATCTGTAACTGACATTTACAGGAGTGACAACCTAAAAAAAAGAAGTGACAACTCACTGACGTCTTTATGAATGTGTCACTTCGATTCAAAATGAGGTCAAGTTCGGGTCAATCCAATGAGGAAGGGGCGATTGATGCGATCAATCTATTTGACACTCAAGAGAAATGCTTACTATAAATTTCTTTTTTTCTTTATTGCGTTGATTTCATGATAGTTGGTCTGACATTTTAACGGTTTTTATATTCGCAATATATATTTAGGTTTCTATGCGTATATGTTTCAAAAATAAATATGTTTCAAAGCGTTATAAAATAGTTAAATCATTTATTTAAAAAAAATGCAATTTGATTGCCGTGATGGCCGAGTGGTTCGAGTAAGGCTGCAATACAAAAATTGGAAGTTCGAATCCCACCTGTGCCAATAAGTTTTTCTGATCTTGAATTACAGTGATTAGTCACACCACTGGAGAGTTTGAGAAGGAGTCCACGTAAGTATAGTCGTGCTTGAGTCAAAGCGCTGGACCGCTATCTGTCACGTTGGCACCTAAAATATATCTCAGACGAAAAGTGGGTGTGCGGGTAATACATGCTTCCCCAGGAAAGGGTAGGTCCTTTCCTGGGGACCATTGTGGGAAGGCGAGTTGATAAAAAAAATTGCCTACCTCCACACTCCAGCCACAGACTGTAAAAAAGGTAATCCGTACTTAACCCTTTTCTCAAACGCTCTTTTCTTTGTCAAACGTTTCAGAAGAAAACGTAAATACCCGACCTACATAGAGGATTTGTAGCAAATAGCTCGGCCTATAGAAGCTACCTCGGGTTTAATCTCAGATCACAAGGTTGAATCTTTTATGAATAATTAAAAGAACACATTACATTTAGAAAGTAGCTTTTGTCTTTGATATAATAATAATAAATACCTGGGACAATTCCACACAAATTGACCGTACTCGTATTCGACACACGAATATCTGCCCTCAACGGGAATCGACCCCGCGACCTCAAGCTTCGCAGTCAGGAGCTCTAACCACTAGACCAGACGGTCGTTAAAATTAATAATCGCTGTACTTTACTGATGTTTCATATTATCTCTTGTATTATAATGCTAAATTAATAAACGTGTTTGGATATTTTTATTTCACGAGTACCTATCAAATACATTATACGCGTAGATTGATCCTTGGATAAATTCCTTTCAATGTATATTTTCAAGGCAATCCATCAAAGGATGCAGGATCTCGTCTTGGAACGTTCAATGTACATTCAAAGGATGAATAGAATCCTGAATGCAATAACTACATCATGTGCGATCTAAAGGATGTTTGCATTTAATTTTAATTTCATAGATAAGCAAGTATAGGGAGGTCAAAGAGGTTGCGCTGGACAGAAGCAAATGTCAGGAACTGCATCAGAGACGCCGACAAGAGTCCAGCTGTGAAATTTGTGATAATATGAGATAAGCAAGTGGGTATTACAATAATTAACCGCATAGATAACAAAGGTACTTTATGGTTTAAGACATTTATTTCTCAAAAGATACATAAATACTTTCGTTACACATAATCTCGTTATCAATGAAAACATACTAATACTTAAAAAAAAATACACTTATGTTACTAACTCCACTACCTCGTAAACCTAGATTCTGTAAGAAATATAGGCTTTTTTTATTTTATTTTATTTAATACATAAGTATAACACAAACACAAAACATTAATCATTGAATTTCTTTTTAATCGTTGGCAAACTGTCCTTTAGTTCAACAAAAACTCATAGACACAGTTGTGTTTGAGCCTGCCGTCTATTGCACCACTCGACCGACACGGCTCAAAGACATCTTACTAATATTATAAATGCGAATGTTTGTCAGGATTGTTCCCCATTCACGCAAATATTACTGAACGGAATTCGATAAATTTGGCACAGAGACAAATTATTAACTGAATTAAAACAAAAGATATATTTTATCCCAGAATAAATTCTACTAATAAAATGCTTTTTACGCGAGTGAAACCACAGGACATTGCAAGTAATCATATAAAATTAAATTCACTTGTAGCATTAAGTCACACACCCCAATCCGTAGCACTCAAAAGCACTTGTTGATTTACGCCCCGTACAGTGGCTCTACGCTGAGAACCCTCGCTACGTGACTGCGGCTACGGTAGAGTCCCACTCGATCGCGTTATTAGCGCTTTTGGCGTGTCAAGTATAAGCCCAAATACTTACGGTATTGTATTATATAATGATTCCGATATTCACAGGATTTTGAACCTTGAATGCCTTCGAGCATTTTTAGGCGTAAAAATACTTTAATTTATTGCTAAGTGCTTGTTAACTAAAAGACAATATAGCTCTCTCTTTTTATTTTAAAATTAGTATTGAGCTTACTGAATTATACCTGTTCGTCGTAAATCAAAATTGGCTCTTTGTTAAAGACCAAATAATTGTCACGCAAGTGACATCTATATTATGGTTTATATAAATAGAATATAATTGAAAAAGTATAGAAATTATATTCCAAATTCAAATTTGACAGAGAAGTGGTACTCGAAATTAAATGTTAAAACTTATACCATAAATATAGCATGTGAATGAATATTTCAATATAGGAAGAAAATTTGGTATTATTTTATATCATATACTTAAAAGAGCCGTGGTGGCCGAGTGGTTCGAGCAGTTGCCTGCGACGCAAAGGTCGCAAGTTCGAATCTCGACTGTACCAATGAGTTTATCTAAACTTAAGTACCTACAGTGATTATTCACACCACGAGCTTAACGGTGAAGGAAAACACTGAGAGGAAACCTGCATACGTCTGAAAAGAAATTCAAAAATTATAGTCGTGCTTGAGTAACGGCGATGGATTCGCCATCTGTCACGTTGGCACCTAATATACCTCTGGCGGAAAGTGGGTGTGTGGGGTACCTATACACCTCTGCCTACCCCTTCAGGGGCCCTTGTGGGAAGGCGTGAGGATATATTATATATTATACTATATATTTAAATATGGTTATGCAAATAATTATCGACTATTACCATTAATAGGAATTATTAAGAAGACTGTCGCGCATTATAATTGTCTATGATTATTATTGGTCAAGGTATTGTCTAAATTTTTGGCGGGAACCAAGCACAGATGTTTAAGAGGGGTAGGGAATAACTGTCTTCCCGTTCGAATTTGGGGGTCCGACAGGACCTCCACGTTATAGAAGTCCGAAGCCAAATAATACAATCTATTTGTGTTGTTTTCCTACGCGATGAGTACAGATTCGAATAATGAACTCCTTGGGGAGGGGAAAGGATTGTATTGTTATATTGTGTCGGCAGCAGAGGGATTAGTCCCATTATGTTGCCAACTCAGTCTAACTATCCGAACACAGAGTGGCAACGCAAGTGATACTTCGATATCGTGAGCGTAAATAGGCTAGGGTAACCGTTTCTCATCAGATGGGCCGTATGCTTGTTGCCACTCTTGTTGTATGAACAAAAAAACGTTTTTTTTTATCTGTCGCATTTCATTGTCATATTCAGTGTCTCATAATTTTTTCTAGATGTATCCTTTTATGTAGACGCCTTAATTTATTGTCACCAAAACCTACGTGATCAACAAAACATCACGCCTCTTTCCCGTAGGGGTAGGCAGAGACCACTTCTTTCCACTTGCTACGATCCTTACATACTTCTCTCGCTTCGTCCACTTTCATTATTCTCTTCATAGATGCTCTTCGGTTTTGGGGTGCTCTTGACCTGACCTTTTTTCAAGACGTCCCTAATTTGGTCTAGAAACGTCCGCCTAGGTCTACCCCTTCCAACACTTTCATTCACACTCTATATTTTATATATATAAAAAGGAAAGGAAAATAACAACGTTTATGCGACTAAAGGGCTAGCATCCAAAATAATATATATATAATATATAAATAATATATTATATTATTATTATATTATTATTAGAGCCGTGGTGGCCGAGTGGTTCGAGCAGTTGCCTGCGACGCAAAGGTCGCAAGTTCGAATCCCGACTGTACCAATGAGTTTTTCTGAACTTAAGTACAGTGATTAGTCACACCACGAGCTTTACGGTGAAAGGAAAACATCGTGAGGAAACCTGCATACGTCTGAGAAGAAATTCAAAGGCGTATGTATAGTCGTGCTTGAGTAACGGCGATGGACTCGCCATCTGTCACGTTGGCACCTAATATACCTCTGGCGGGAAGTGGGTATGTGGGTATTACATCCAAAATAAAATATAACAATAACTTAAGCTAGTAAATAAATACACTTTAAACAATTTACGATAAAGAAAGCTTTTGTGTTTGAAGTAAGAAATCGCCATTAACAATCGTAGTAGGTAAACGTAAGGAACGAACTAAGGCGAATGTAATTTGCGGCAACAAGCGCTTCCGTCCTCGGCCAAGGCGCAGCGAACGACGGCCTAACGTGGACATGCTTTTAAATTTTACTATGTATATATAATAAAATTACTAGTATATAAAGGATTTCTTTTGCTTTATTTTTTTAGACCTTAACAAATGTTCAGTGCTGTATGTTCTCGGTACTCTTGGCACTAAATGATTTGTAAGAAATGCCACTATTTTCGGTATAACTTTTGTAATCATATTACAACTGTAAATATTACATTTATGCGTATGTTTGCGTTAAAGCGTGATTGGAATGTCACAGCAACTTGGAACAGAGATAGCTTAAACTCAGGGTCAAGTAAACACACTTGACCTACTGGAACTTCTGTGCGCATTAGAATAATGGAACCCCTATACCCTTTTCACGGCACTATTTGTTAACTACAGACAAATAAAATACCGACGGCCGTCCGGCTTAGTGGTTACAGCTCCTGACTGCGAAACTTGAGATCGCGTGTTTGATTCCTGCTGAGGGCAGATTTTTGTGTGATGAACACGAGTATTTGTACCTTAGTCTTGGATGTCCTATGTATTTATGTATATATCTATCTATATAAGTAAATATATCGTTGTCTAGTTACCATAACACCAGCTTTACTTAGTGGGGGGCTAGGTCAATTTGTGTGGAAAAAGAAGGTACTAAGCTAAAGCTAATGAGCAAGTTAGTATTGTAGTCAATTATCGCTTTCGTGATCGTTTCTTTGCCGTTAATGAACATAATTTATCGTTGAGTGATCTGGCTAGAACTAGGTAGACCAACAGGCTCCAAAGTGACTAGAACAACGTGAAAATGACTCACATACATAGCTTACAATTTTCACTAACAATGTAGTCCGTAATATTATATATATAAAATATGTAGGTTAGTGTACGCTTCAAAAACTCAAAAAGTTCTGCACCGATCGAGCTGAAATTTTAGCATGATATATAATGCGCATCAAGGATTGTTTGTATCTATTTTTTGCATCAGTCATGCGACTGATCCACAGCGAAGCATGGCAGGGTACAGCTAGTATGTACATATATAGTAATTTTATGTTGTGTTACTCAATTACGACTAATGGTTTTGATCACTCATTAAGTAGGTCACATTATGTATATATGCTAAACGGAACTCCTAAGTGTATACAGCTTACGAATTTGCTACTTACTATTGCTATGCTGACAGACGATAAAGGAAAGTGACTTATTTGACACCTGAGCAAGGCTTAACTTTGATTTATAAATAAATAAATACCTCGGGACAATTCCACACAAATTGACCTAGTTCCAAATGAAGCCAAGCTTGTTGTAACTAGACAACGATATATTTACTTATATAGATAGATACATACATAAATACATAGGATATACAAGACTACAAATACTCGTGTTCATCACACAAATTTCTGCCCTCAGAGGGATTCGAACCCGCGACCTCAAGTTTTGCAGTCGTTCTAACCACTAGACCAGACGGCCGACTGAGTGTTGAGTGTGATTATTTGTTTGCGACCTACCAAAATACTAAGCCTATTATTATGTGAATGTGGTTTTGTTGTACGTCTATTAGCTTCCATTTTGTCTGTGGTGTGTTTGATCATCGATTAGTTGTCACATTCATGTTACATTAAACGACGCCAACTTTGAATTAAATTTCATCGTCACTGTTATAATAATATTTCAGTTATCTATCTATAAAACGACACTTACACACAAACAACAAAGCTTAAACTTAGATGCATAAAACATAATTAGGAGTAAGTTTTTTTATGGAGGTAAAATAATGAGTGATTTGTATTTCAAATATCCTAAATCAAACCTGATTCGGACGATCTAGTGCTTTAAATAAGCAATCAACAAACAAATTGTCCCATAAAATTACAAAATAATATGTAATTTATATGTGTTTAAAACTGGAGAGAATACGAGAACGATCGCTGTTTACTTAACGCAAATAATAAGGGTGTATCAATGATGTATTATCATTGGGGTGTATCAACAATATCCTTTCGCCTCAGGTTGAGATTTGCTGAATCCGTCGTTCAGTATTTACGACTGTTGAAGCACCCATCAATGATAACCACCTGTTAGGTATCGTTTTCGGATCCAACCGATTATTCTATTATAATGACAAGGCTTTTGCTATTTCACCAAAACTAATTAAAGATGTAATGTCATTGTTAATAACATGAACAAACGTGTCTTTGGTAAAATATTGTGCGTAATAAAAAAAATATGCAAGTATACATTAAAAAAATATACTTACCGCTCACAATATATAGATAAAGAAAACGACTAGCACAGATCACTCATTCATGTGATAAACACCTCATCGCAATGATCGTGCGTTCGTAATATCGGTACGGCGAGCGGCACGTCAGCTCCTCCCGACAGACGAGAGCTGACTGAGCATTGTGCAGTAGGCCACTCGCCTGGACCATGACATCCTTGATTCCTGCGGGAGGGGCCGATTGATCTGCGACTCGGCTTCCGGCGTTTCATGTCCTGAATGAAATCCACCCTATTGCGAACGCCCTACGAGCGACGTAGCGCCGATGCTACGCATTCCAACGTCTGTAGCCCACTTTCGTGTCGAATTAACTTGCTTTGTTCTCATAATAAATTGAACAGAAATCCCTCGAGTAATTCATTTACAAGCAATTATCGAATACTGATGAAGATTATAACTCTATTATAAGTTTACTAACTAATATAAATATAATTTATATATCTATAATTAGCTGCGTCCTACGGTTTTATATTCCGTACGATTTCATTTTTTTAAACGGTTCTTTCTTCTCATCTTATTTTTGTTAGAAACTATCCCACGGTTCTTTTTCTAGAATAAATGTGTTAATCCAACTAATAATATATCTATGCGCCAAATTTCATCCGTTTTCGTTCAGCTGCTCGTGATTGGGTGAAAAACAGCCTCAAAAACTTTCGCATTTATTATTTTAGTAGGATTGCTGATAGTAATACAGAATAAAGGTAGCTAATGAAGTATTTTATATCCAAATTATTTAGTATATCCAAAACTATAAAACTGGTTTAGCGTCAGAACTCGACGACGATAATTTGACGATCAATCTCCTTTTACAACAACTACTAACAGAAGGTTAAGAACAGAGTCTCTAAGAATATATATTTTATAACACCGCCTGATGGTTACCGCCGCCTATGGACGCTTGCAACACCAGGGGTATCACTCGCGCGCTGTCGAACCCTGCAGGAATCTTTTCACACCCTTCTTGAAGAGCTCCATGCTGTACTCTCCAGGGAAAACCTCAACGGGGAGTTCATTCACAGCCTGAGCGTTCGCGGAGGAAAACTCCTTTGGAACCGCGCAGTACGAGACCTTTGTGGTTCAAAGGTAAATAAAAATAAATAAAAGTAAGTTAGTTTTGTAACTAAGGAGTATACCTCTTTGTCACGCTGGTACCAAGAAGGCTGGCAGCATGATGATAATGCAGATAAATACATTATTTAGCATGAGAGAGAGCTTAAAAAATAAATTATGAACATGAGTTATCATATCTTAGTAGATGTGAACGAAGCAAGAGGTCTAGAGAGAACTGGCGCTCAATTCTTTCTGCCTACCCCGTGTGGGACTCGGCGTGGTTGTATGTATGTAAATGCAAAAATATATCGTTGATACAGATCGCTAGTGCAGACATTGAAATCGGTCACCAGAATAACCGTGTATTTATAACTGTATACATACAGTCATTTATTTTATTATATGAATCCTCACGCTTTCCCACAAGGGTCCCCGAAGGGGTAGGCAGAGGTGTATAGGTAATACCCACACACCCACTTTCCGCCAGAGGTATATTAGGTGCCAACGTGACAGATGGCGAGTCCATCGCCGTTACTCAAGCACGACTATACATACGCCTTTGTATTTCTTCCCAGACCTATGCAGGTTTCCTCTCGATGTTTTCCTTCACCGTAAAGCTCGTGGTGGGACTAATTACTGTACTTAAGTTCAGAAAAACTCATTGGTTCAGTCGGGATTCGAACTTGCGATCTTTGTGTCGCAGGCAACTGCTCGAATCACTCGGCCACCACGGTTTTTTTTATTATATGTTTGTTAAATTAAACGCCGTTGGCTTAGGCTCGCAAAAACTCGAGAATAGTGGTGGTAACCGCTTACCATCAGGCGGACCGCACGCTTGTTTGCCACCAATGTGGTATAAAAAAAATTGCACTACCAATTTAGTTTTTTTTTGTGTGTATTTGCATAATACCTGGATACATTGATGGTTTATATTAACAATTGGGCCCGATAGGTGGCGCTGCGATCATTTTCGATTTTCTGAACGTAATTACAGTGATTAATCAATCACATAACGAGCTTTCCGGTGAATGAACATTTCGTGATGAAGGTTTTCTGTGAGGCATGCTACGGATCAGAAAATAAGTTATGTCTATATAGTCGTGCTTGGGTAATGGCGACGGACTCGCCATCTCAGGACCCATGAGTGGCGCAACACACTCATTTCGCTGCAAATATACCTAATTACGTACCAACGTACATATGGAGGCTCGAACACAACTATACATAATACGTACATACCTATGCCTTTGAGTTTCTTTTTAAACGTTTGCAAGTTTCCTTCGCCTTAAGCCTTGTGCTGTAACTAGTGATTAGTTAGTGCTTAGGTTAAAAAAAAATCTTTGGTCTCTTGTTTTTATTTATAATTAATCTTCGTGTTGTTCTCCTACTCGAACACTCGGCCACCCTACTCTCTATAAATATTACCAAATGTAAACTTTGGCAACAACAATATTTTTGATATTACATTTTTTTACCCTGTGGCCGGAACCGGAACCGGAACTTTCCAAATGCCCTATCAAAATTTTATTTTAAACGCACTAAAAAGATCCGTATCCAGATATTTTCCCATAGTGATCGTAGTTAGTAACTGAATATCACATATCAGCCTCGCCCCTAATGAACGACTTTGTATTGCTATACAAACTAGGTCTGTATAAATAATTAAAATTAATTATTACCAACGACCGTAGCCGCTAGCTCCAGTTCTCAATTGCAACATCCGACTTATTTAATACCTACATTGAATGTCGGGTATTAAATAACAGAAATATATTTAAAACATGTTTACCAAGATGAGCTAAATGTGACGTGACAGTGTCTAATAAAATTATTGGACTTGGAAGCAAGGACATTCGTAAAAGGTGTTTATACAAAGTATTTATTTAATTACCAATAGATTATAGACTGTTGTTCTCTATCTTTGAAACATGGAGAACTACAGAATAATAATAAAGTTTTCGTAACCAAATGGCAATTGAACCCTTAAATGATTAAACGTAACAGATATATTTGACGTAATATTAGGTAAGCTGTCATAGCAGGTCAGCTAAGTAGACAAATAGGGTTCCCACACTTCCCACACAAAGATCGCGGGTTTCGTGTTATCGTATTTATGTCTGTTACAAAAGTAGCCTGGCTACTTATTTTACCTACTACTATTTTTTTCGAATCGATGCGATACACATTAGTAATACACAGTTATCATCACGCCGAGTGAGCAGCGAGAGCGCCAGTTCTATGCAGACCTCTTTTGTTCATCCGCATTTATCAGTGACTAGAAATATTTTTACTACATTATTATCTGATTTATCTGCCATGGAAAATAAAGCCAAAGGAAAATAAGAATGAACACATATTGAAGATACACACAAGCTTTACAGTGAAGGAAAACATCGAGAGGAAACCTGCAATAGGTTTAAGGAGAAATGCAAAGGCGTTGGTTCATAGTATGTACCGCCTTTGAATTTCTTTTACTTTACATATTATGTTAAGTCGTGCTTGAGTAATAGCGACTCGCTATCTGTATTCTGTCACGTTGGCACCTAAAATATATGTCTGGCGGAAAGTGGGTGTGTGTGTGGGTGGATACTATCTATAAACCTCTGCGCGGACCCTTGTGGGAAGGCGGGAAGATATACCTATTATTCTTACACATGATTGATTTATATAATAAACCATATTTAGTGACGTGATATATAGTTTTATTACATACATCACTTGTTGTATATTATTGCTCAGTATAACCTGTAGAAACTCGAGCTTTTATATCAAAACTAGAATACGGCCCACTTGGTGGTAAGCAGTAACTCTGAGTGACAATAATAATCAGTGTTTAATCAATTTAGTGTAATATACAAAATGTATGTAATAAAGAAAATCTATATATATATATATAGCTCACTCATCACGAAATCTCAGGAACTATAAAGGCCGATTGACTTGAAATTTGGTAGGAATATTCCTTACGCGGTGTAGAGATCAGCTAAGAACGGATTTTATGAAACTCCACCCGCAAGGTTGAACGCGGGGTTGTTAAAAAAATACACGTTTTTCAACTATTGCTTCCATAGGTTTGAAACATGGTCAAAATATTATTTTAAGCATAATATTAATTTACAAAGAAATAAAAGCCTTAGCCACAACAACGTGTGGCCGGGTAAAAAATATGTTCTTCCATGTAATAAAAAACAGACAACAATGTTTCATAATCAATATGATTCATTGAGATATATTAATAGTAGTCTATGATTGAGACATCCAGCAGATGGAATTTGACATCCGTTAGCATCTATAGTTAGTATCTATATATAGCAGAGTATAATAATGGGTCTGTGATGTGAATTCGACTGAAGGGACGTTCGATGTTTGTTTGAGTTTTGACTGTTCCTGTAATTCTGTTATTTCTGGTAGAGTTCGCTCCAAGTAGCTAACTTTAGTGTTTAGTGTTTACTTTGTTTTGAATTCTGTTGTAGAATATTATAGAAATGAGTACCAGAAAACTTTGGGGTGAGATGGAAGAAGAAGTGAACGACGAGACAGTGCTACAGAATGTAAACTTTAATCCTATAATAGAATTAGGTATGCAGAATATACCAGAGATCCCTATTACCGTGAAGTCATCGCCGATTGAGTTGCCGAATCCAAATTTATTAACACACACTATCCAGCTACACGCTTATTCTAGGCAACTAGGCGCTATACTAGAACAGACTGAGAATGCCGTATTCGAAGGAGCGAGGCTAGATCCTTTGAGCTTGCCAAGTCCGCCACCTGAACCAATTCTGACGACGGAGCATAAAGCGACGCCACCAATTAATTTCTTTTCCAAGGACTACTGTGATTTTTCTCTCGGTAAAGGACCTGTAATACAACCATTTACTACGGAGAGTCACAAGCGTGCGTTACTGCAGTGTGCAGCTATAGCTATTGGCCATGTTGGAATCCCCGTCTGCACGAATACAGCTCTAACTGCTGTAGCGGACGCTCTGGATTTATATATGACCAATATGTGCAAGTTATTACGAACTGTTGTAGATAGAGAGGCCAGTGGACTGAGATCTGGCTTCCCTGATGCCATATCAAAAGTATTTGCAGATCTCAATGTGGGAAACTTGCATGAATTTTACAAAAATCGAATTGTGGGATATCATGCCAAAATAAAACAGAAATGTGAAAATTTGCGAGCACAGTGCGAGGCATTAGCTGTACAAGACATCGCTCCGCAGTTGAAGTTGGAAGAGGTACCTGAGCTACACTTTCCAGCTGCTTTGGATGATGCCTTCACTCCTTCTCTGGAGCCTGGCTTCCAAATGCTGCATAACCTTGAACAAGAGCAGCTTCAAGGACTAGAACTCCTAGATGCTGTAACAGCAGATGACATTAAACTTGATTCTTTGGACTTTTCTCAACCAGAGTCTACAACAAAAATACCTTCATTGTCCCCTAGTGCTAAGAAAAAAAGGAAATAAATTTGTAATAGAACTATGTCTTTCATTAAAATATGTAGTAGGTATCACACTACTAAATATCCATTTAAAAAGCTGCTCAGCAGGTTTGGGTAAAAATCTATAGTTTAATAATTGACCACCATTAATAATTTTATAGTACTGTCCCTGCAGATCATATGACTCGCTGGTCCCAAATAATTGAATGTCTGAAGCTTGTAGCCAAATGTTTAAAAGAAATCCTCCATGATTAGTCTCATTAGCTCCTTGATGTGTGTGCAATGAACTAACACAAATATTTTGCATCAATATGCATTGAAGCATATTAGTTTTTAACAACCAAGATAACGCAACAAACAATTGGATGTAGTGCTCAATTGTAAGGGGGTGGAAAATGGGGAGGGAGGCCTTTGCCCCAGCAATGGCATATATAATAATACAGCATAATAGCAACATAAATGTTGGCTAGTAAAACAATATATTGTGTAAAGCAATGCTTGCCACGGCACGAAACTAGTTTTTTAAGCGTGATTAATGGTAAGCTGTTATAGGTCTGATGACAATAAAAAAAAATATCTGACCGCCTTCCCATAAGGGTAGGCAGAGGTGTGTAAATAGTACCCACACACCCACTTTTCGCCGGAGATATATTTTAGCTAATATGACCTAACTTCATTGTACCTAAGTCCATTGCAATTTCTATCTTTGAATTTGCAGGTTACCACACTTTACTTCACCGTAAATCTCGTAGTTATTAATCATCCGAATTAAGTTAGAAAAACTCATTGGCACAGTTGGGATTCAAACTAGCAACTTTTGTGTTGCAAGTCTCGAAAAATACGGCCACCATAATGAGTTCAAAAAAAAATAAAACATTTCATTAACATAGCACCAAATAATTTATTTCCTTTTATTAGTAGGCAATGTGTTACAAAGAATCCAGTGCTGCTGATTGCGTGATTTACCGATACTAATAACATAACTATGTACAACACATACAAAATCAAAACTAATTAAATACCAAATCATTGAAGTCATTAAAGTAACAAAAGAGTTTAAAATGTCAACACATACTGTTACAAGTGCTCAGCACATACATAACACCCAATTAAGTCTTCAACTATATCACTGTAAAGGGAACCCATTTGGGCCACCTAGTGCAATCCTGGCACACACATGGATAAGATATGTACCAGCACACATAACAATTGTTCAATGCTCAGCACTTCAGAGTCAGCACTTTGAGAGAGCTGTATTATACCTTATTATAATGACTAAAAGCATGATGTAAAGAAGCTTACATATTTTATGGAATGAAGATCATTTTGCCCATAACAAACCAATACTTGAAAACGAAATGAAAGAACAGAATAATGATATTAACAACCTGTTGGTATTATAAGATAAACTACTGAGCGACATGGGTATGGCTACTCTGCGCCAGAATACAGTACTAACTGGTGCTTGCTACTTTGTAAGATAAAAAGAGTGTTCTTATTTTCTACATGTATAATCTTAGTTACAGCAGATTTTTATGCGAAAGTAATGAGATAAGTCAACTTAGAAAATAAATGTGGGGTCTGGGCATAATAATGTTACAGTTACTTCTACAATTATATTTTTTTTACTAAAGAATATTTATGGAATTAATATAAATATTTCCTTCAGCATGATGAATATATAATCCTATACATATTACAAAACCAAACTTTGCTGTTGAAACCAACAAGTGTGGCCCTGGATAGATTTCTGCAGCCACACAGTCCTTCATTACTTAACAAATACTGAGCAATGGCCATGGTTTGCTATGAGTTGAGACTACAACTATCATTAAACCTATTAACATGAATGAACTTTACACTAACGCCTTAGCAACCTTCCATTGAACTTTACTTCTCTGGTGGTGTTGTTCTCTTTCGCCTGAACAGAAGAATGTGGGGCTCTGAAAATAGGATAATTAGCTTGATTAGATTTTGTCTATATACTGTCTTCCTTACTTCTATACCTTCGCAAAAGGTTCGTAAAGACATGGGCGGTAAAAATAGAATTCTTACACTGAAGATTTATAGTTAAGTGCATATTTACTATTTGTATACTTATTGGAGGTTTTATATAATGATGTCAAACAAACCTCAGTAGTTACAACATAATTATGTTATAATTTCTGTCATAAGGGCATAATATTAATCATAATATTATTATGAAAGCAATTTTTTTATGCAATTATTAATCTCCTCTCCCTCATGTCACAAAAGTAAGCAAATCTCTTACCTCCCCTCCCATGCTTAAGTAAGCATTAGAACATACATTTAAAAAAACTAATTTGACTACAATAAAAAGTAAAATTTTTACTTTTTACTGTAGCAACTTTAAGTACTGATAATGAGCTTACTGTAGTAAGTAATAAGTATAACCAAAAACTAAACAATCCATCAGTTATTAAGATACATACCAGGTTGGTGTGTCATGTAGTGCACCCACCCCTGGCTCTGTTGCACACCAATGCCTCGCCACTCCTGCTCGGTCATCAGATGGTTCTTTGGTACCAGCTTTACCATCTCTTTCGGCAACACAACATGCCTGTAAGTGTTAAATATATATCTAGTTATATTATATATATATATATATATATAGTACATAGTTGGCATCTAAAATATATATCTCTGGCAGAAAGTGGGTACTACCTATACACTCCTCTGCTATATACTACTACTACTCTGCATACCCCTTTCAGGACCCTTTAGGTAAGGCATGAGGATATTAATATTATCATACACATTATGCTTAGTGAAAGTGGTCTGTAAGTCTATAGAGATAACAGGCGCTCTACTCCCTCTATCAACCCTGTGAGGAACATATATGCTGGAATATGCTTGAGTATGTTTGATAAATTTTCAACTGTCTGTGATTATAATTAAATCATGTGAAGTTAGTCATTGCTGTGATCAGTTTATGTTCAGATATCCTTCTTTTTCGTCACTTCACTGGGAAAGCACTTACAAGGTTGCACACACTAAGCAAGAACAATAACTCAACTTAGCCATTCCCAAGTAACATTTAAGGCAGGATTTAATTATTAAACATACAAACATTCTCAAACATGATATTAATATGTTTTTAGCTTATTACATACATACACACATAATCACGCCTCTTTCCCGTAGGGGTAGGCAGAGACCACTTCTTAGCTTACTAATATCTACTATAATCTTAATAGATTCAAGACAAAGTGCACAAGATTCCATTTTATATTCAAACTTTTATGAATCCTTAATCGAATCCCAAAAAGCTTTTGTCAATTTCCGAGTCAACCTTTACGAAGGTTGGTCGGGTGTATGAATAATTAACCACTAACGTATACAATATAGAATTCGTAGCAACTGACCTGTATTCGTTTTCCTCGTCGTAATACTTCTCAGAATAATAGATTGCATCCCTTGACATGGTGTCTGGCACCTATTTTGTACTTTTAACCAGTTTTTAAATTCTCGTGTTGTTTATATAAGCACGAGCGAAAAACGCACGAACATAAAACTGAACGCCAGGAACGATTTAGAACAAACAGCCGTATTACAAACAAAACTAAACACACGACAAAGAAGCGTTAACGATTTCAAAATTCAAATGTTTATGGCAGGCAACTGTCGGACACAGTCATTAATAGACAAATAGTGTATGCATAGAATATAGATAAAATTTTAATTGTAGATCTGTGCTGTCATAGAGGAAGTTAAAGGGTAATAATTAGAGGAAAAGAATCAGTAACTTAAAACTTACCTTACCTCACTTATAAGTTGAAAAAAGATGAAACGAAATATAACTTGCTTAATAAGCTAAAACATAGACTGAAAACCTAGGCTGAATTTCTAAAAAGAAACACTAACATTTTCCTATATTTTTCTTTTAATTTTTAACTAATATGTCTTGATCGTCATAAAATGAATGCATCGTCCGCTGGCAAAATTCATTCATTGATGTTGATCTGTTTTTCTTTCATTATTGAAAATATCTAATTAAAAAGGGGCTAGGGATGTCAGCATGGATTTAATTTATAAACCAGAGATGTATATAGATAAGATGTCAAAAATAAATTGGTCCTATATACATTTCAGGGTTACATTGTAATGACAGCATAGACTACAGCTGGTGTTTAGTTTTATTATCATACGATGAAGGCGGCAAAGAGGTAGAACTACAAACAAACAACCACTTGAACTTATGGGTCAGACCAGAAGAGAATTAAATAGATACTTATATGTTTATTTGCCATAAAACTATGTCTGTGTATGTATTTATGTATAAATATTCATATAGCATCTATAACTATATTTCTCTAGTCTATTTCTCGTCACCATCGCTTCCTTTGTGTGTCTCCATATGCTTGTCTAAAACTGTTTGTTGCATAAATTGTTGTCCGCATGTTGGGCAGGCCAGTTGTTTATTGTGCGCGTGTTGCATGTGCCTCTTTAAGTGTGAAGCTCTTGTGAGCCGGAGGCCACAGACACAGCAGACGTGCGGTCGCTCGCCATTATGGGTACGTAAGTGCTGTTTTAAGTCACTGCGAGTGATAAACGCACGCCCACAGGTATCACATTCGAAATTTCTCTCGCCCGTGTGACGCCTAGAAGGGAAAATTATAATTAAATTAAAATCAATAAGCTTTAAAGTGCTAATATCTGAAGATCCATAGTCAATTTAAAAAAATGCATCAGATAGCCTATTTATCGAGGAATGCTCTTATAGGCTATTAAAGATATGTGCTGTTACTACCAAAGGGAGGAGAGCAGTATTTATATTTATGAACTTCACTTATCTATATAATTATATTTGTTTTACTTATTTATATAACTATATGGTTTCATCTGTGTAAAATTCACTGATAGGTTTTTCTTGGTACATGCTAAAATTTAATTGAAATTTCATGCCATCTTTTTCAGCTGTTTTGTGTGAAAGAGGTACATTCTCAGTTCTCACAAAGCTTCTCTTATTACTTATGACTTCAGGCCAAACAGGCCTTGAAGAATGTTCAATGAAATGAAAATGAACCTTGTGTGGTACTGAAGATGCCCCACTGTGCGGAAGCTCCGTGGACATAAGAGACAGCTGTAAGGCAACTGGCCCGTGTGCTTGCGCCTATGTGCTGCTAAGCCTGCAGACTGTGCAAAAGACTCCCCACACATTGAGCAGTGCAATGGTTTTTCACCCTGAAAAGGTGAATAATAATATTTATGAGGCCAGTTTTACCACAGTAATGTTATATGTATATGTTTTAGGATCTACTTTTCTATCTACATGTACCATTAAATACAGTCTGTAACTGTGTATGTAGTAAAAAGTATATTTTGTAATATGAAAATCATACAAAATTTAAAAGACCAGCTAATCTGCAATAGTACATAAAAAAAATTATGAAACTATATCCCTTCACAATCATTAATGTGGCATATGAGAATAAGGCACACATGATAAGCAAATACAGAATAGATGCTTGCAACACCAGCTATATAATTTGGGCATTGCCACACTTAAATAATATCAATAACATTTTATAGCTACCGTATGTGTTCTCAAGTGCACTTTTAAATTCTGTGCAAGAGAGAAGTTCTTCTTGCAGTGTATACAAGAGAATGGCCGTTCTCCAGTGTGTGTCCGAAGATGTGTTTTGAGACGAAACCTAAAATGGGAATATCAAGTTAAGTTCTTTACTTATACCATTGAAAATATAATATCAAGTAAATATACTGTATTAAAGTACTACCTTGAAGACATGACTTTACCACAGGTGAAGCATTGTTGCTTTTGGGATTTTTTTCTATGTTTATCATAACTCTCTAAATCAAAGTCTTCTTCCTGGTCATCCTCGAAGAGCTTGTTACTTATGTTTTCATCTGAAGTAATAAACTCATTGACACTTTCGTCAATTAGCAGCTCACTCTCACTTTTAGGTGAATATTCATCTATATTTAAGGAAAATTCATTTTCTATATTGATATCAGTACTCAATTTTTCATTATTACTTTTTAAAATTGTAAGCCTGAGTTCAGAATCAGTGTTTTGACATTGCTTTATAAATTCAATGCAGTTTTCTAGTCTTGCAACACATGGTTTGCATATTTTGCTTGGTAAGCCATCATCAGGGGAAATCTGTAAAATAAATTCTATGATATCATAATTTTTTAATTTTGAGCCTATTAGCCTTTTTAGCAAGCACTAGATTATGGGAGTATGTAATAAAATATAATATTACCAATAAATAAAACTACATACAATCTAAATTACTTGCTTACTAGTCCGTCTCTTTCACCATACAAATACAAGGTTTGTTATTGCTGGGCTTTAGTGTTTCGAATTAATACTATTGACTTACCTGAATATTTGCTACAGAGATTACTTTTGTCGATATCATAACGAAGCCGCATTTGTTGAAAATATTTGTCAATAAATTTTCACTCAAACATATTCGACACCTATTCATACTAGGTATTTATAATATGTCCGTACTAGCAAGTTCCGAATGAAACCAAAGCTAAAATTTGGCTCTGAATTGCTCACTATTCAATACATAGGTAGATAGAATAACAAATCTTGAAGGTATTTATAATTTTTGTTTATTTTATCATAGATGAAAACACAACTTACACATATATATTGTAAACATTTCAAAACAATCAATTATTACAGACAGAGTGCAGAAAATAAGTCATAGATAATACAACGCAATATATTGACAGTTATGACCACAGAATACTCAGCGTTAATAATAATAATTTATTGAGCATAAAATTTATTAAGTTTGTTGCGTTGCGTAGGTTTAATTTTAACATAAGTTAATCTAAAGGCAAGTGTTCAGCACTATGTATGTAACAGACCAAATATTGTATGTAAAGCGCTATTTTATTCATGACGTGATGTATTTCTTCAGACACTATTTCAGTTCCCCAGGTTTTCGGGATGCAATACTGAGTAGCTTGTGGACTCTGGAATCTT
Organism: Drepana arcuata; assembly: GCA_016069955.1. Lineage (NCBI taxonomy): Eukaryota > Metazoa > Arthropoda > Insecta > Lepidoptera > Drepanidae > Drepana > Drepana arcuata. The sequence goes on along the minus strand of JACCPG010002295.1, from coordinate 38,718 downwards.
CCTAATGTTGCATACAGAACGAAACGAATGATATAAATTAAAAACTGATTAATTCGTTTAATTCATGCATAATTCAATAGTATCTTATCAGGTTTGTGACCTTGAAACTTTCGCTCGCTAAGCGAGCCTCGCTTGTGCTCATCTACTCCGTATTTAAATTAATAGAATCATGACTCCTGTGAAATTATATCATTTTCCTATCAGCGGCCCTTCTCGGGGTGCTCTTTTCAGTGCAAGAGTTATCGGTGCTCCAATTCAAGTTCAGATGGTAAATCTATTCAAAAAGGAGCAACTTGATGAAAGTTTTACCAAGATAAATCCTCAACATTGTGTCCCGACCTTAGAAGATGGTGATTTTGTCCTGTGGGAAAGCCGAGCAATAGCTTGTTATTTGGCAGACAAATATTCAGAAAATGATCATCTTTACCCCAAAGATCTGCAACGGCGCGCTCTCGTAAATCAAAGATTGTATTTCGATGCTGCTACATTGTACGTCAAAATAAGAGCTATTTGCGTAAGTTTTCGATTTTAGTACACAAGATCTAAGTAAAATTGTAAAGTACATATAAGTTATACTATAAACTTTTATAATATTCTTCTACAATTTAAAACTTTTCAGTTTCCCATCTTGTTCTTGGGTGAAACTGAGATAAAAAAAGCACCTGAAAGATGACCTGGATGCTACCCTTGGATTCCTGGAAATATTCTTGGATGGCAATAAGTGGGTTGCTGGGGATGAGCCGACTATAGCAGACACATCTATCTATGCCTCCGTCACCAGCATTTTAGTGAGTTTGATGTTAATGATTGTTCAATATTTAAGGCAATTCAAATATGTTGTTCGTCTCTCATCATGACTGAAAGTATATATACAAGATTCAGTTTTTCTGCATACTAAGTAAGGGACTTGAAGTGATGATATGTATGTATGTATGTAAATCCTTGTTGAGGAGGCTGATAAATGTGGATGAAACTATTATTCTTCTACATTGTCAACTTATGGGATAAAATAATAATGTAATGTATATATATATATATACATACAAACAATTGACCTTCTGTGCTTAGGTAGTGGATTTAATCTTTGAACAGTTTATGTATGGTTCCTAATATCACTGGAAGTGCCAACCCACAATTCCACAAACGAAAAAAACAAAAAAGGAAAAGAGTATGCAAGTGGATTGAAATCTAATAGGTTGGAATATACATTTTTTTATATCTATTCTGCAAATGCACTGAGAGACTGCTTTACCTCTTCTAATTTTTTATCAATATTTTCAGGCTGTAGGCTGGGACCTGTCCAGTTTCCCCAACATTCAGAGGTGGCTCATTACTTGCACCTCATTGCCGGGTGCATTAGAGAATGATGAAGGTGCAAAGGCATTTGGAGAAGCAGTTAAAAAGAACCTCAAGCAGTAATTTCAGTGCACTTTATGATTATATTTTTTTACAAAATATATTTTTAATTTCAAACTTATATTAAAGATGTTTTCTTTATATTATGTAACATGTGTATTTATTTATAAAACTTTAACACTAATTGCTGCTCATTTCTCACTTTTCTCTGTATAATAGTTTCAGATTTATATCCATGCTTGGACATAATTTGTACAACTTCTTTTGGAATGTTATCCTCAATCAGTAAGAGGTAAAAAGTGCCATTCTTAGCTAGTTTCTTTGGTATCATGTGGAGGAGTCTGTCGGTTACCTCTCTGCCCTTCACTCCTCCAGCCCAACTAGCAGCAATATCCCTGCCTCCACACTCCTCATGTTCTGTCACTACATAAGGTGGATTAAAGATGATTATATCAAATATATGATCTATGAAGGAACTAGTCAAATCCATGTTAACTGCATCCAGAATCACTTTATTATATTCTGCTGTTGACTTGGACATGACACAAGCTTTTAGATTAATGTCAGTACTCAAGCAGAGTGAACCAGGGAATGCCATGCCAAATGCTGTTATGATGACACCACTGCCAGACCCAACTTCTAGACAAAATGTGGGGTTTTTCTCTTTAAGGTAACTTAGCTCTTGCTCTAATGCATCAATGAGCAAAAAGCTGTCCTCAGCAGGTTCATAAACATGCTCAAAGTCAGCTTTGTCAATGTGGGTTTGATATGGGGTGTCCATGCTAGTTGATGCTGCCTCGGTCAGACACTGGTAGTACTCCACTTGTGCTTTGTTCAGGCTCTTGTAGCTGTGACTCTGTCATCACAGCTGGTCGGACATTTTTCTCTTTGTTTATCATTCGTCTTATGTCATTTAGTCTATCCTAGAACAGATTTTAGATTATTTAATACATTGTTAACTGCATCAAGCATCACATAAATTTTACCAAGAAATAACTTACTTGTGAGGCTTGTAAAACATTAAGTACAACTGTAACTTTGTGTTTACAAGCAATGAGCTTCTTCACATAAGGATCTAGATCAGGGTGGTTATTTAGTGCCTCTCGAACCTTCTGCAACTCTTCATTCAAGGAATCTATTTGCTGTTTCAGTTCTAGTTGAGATATACTGGAATTTTTATTTGAAAACTTTTAAATCTGTATAAAATCAATTAGTGTTTTTGTCATTGTATTAAGTTGTGGTTATAGATCATGATTCAAAATAAATATTTTGAATATACAGTGTATTTAAATCATTGACATTAGAATTCAAGTGAATTGTCGTATTCATTTATTTCTCATTATAATATTATTCTGAATGAGTGTGAGGATGTTTGTTACTCGATCACGCCAGAACACTATAACGGAATTCTGCACATACAAATAAAACTCTAGGTGATTCAAAATTTTACGCAGGTGAAACCGCGGGCAACTGCTAGTAAGAAATACGTTTCAAGAGAAACCAGCTAAATGACATTTCGCAGTTTCAAGTATTGTTGTTAGTAAGATGACCTTCATAGAACAGATATAATATTGCTATTCTTACCGAGTTGCTCTAACTCTGTCGTCCAATTGATCCACAGTAGGCTTCAAGAGGCCCAGGAGACCCTCGGCAAGGGTGTCTCTTGTTGGATTATCACACAAATTGCCAGTGTTTTCGTCTGCTGATGTTGTCGTGCTCTCTGTGTCATCCATTGCAAGCATCCAATTTTCACAAATTATCCATGCGAGGCAGCGAGACTATTACTATTCTTCATATAACAATTTCTTGTGTTATATTGGTTTGTGGTTTTGTGAATTGTTCCAATAAATAAAATCGGGAAATAATTCCACAGATTAATAAATACATACATACATCATCACGCCGAGTCCCTAACGGGGTAGGCAGAGAGTATAGAGCGCCAGTTCTCTCTAGACTTACATAATTGATATAGAATGATATAGAAATATATTGTGCATCTATGCCTACGATGTACATAAATTAACAGAATTTGGAATTCACTCACAAGACAAGGTTGACGAGGACATAAGCTTGTGGTAATTCATGACAGTCAGTATAGTTAATTATTTTCTCAATTGAATATTGCTGCTATTTCAATATTTTTCATAGATACACTAAATCTCTTCGCAGATAATGCAGAACATATAATTCAACTTTTGTCAAAGTTGAACGACGAAGAACGCACGGATGTGGAGTGAAAATGGGAAACTTAGTGGTCAACTGCCTACTATACGCCGATGACGTGGTTTTACTGGCGTCATCAGAGGGCGAACTGCAGTCACTAGTTACCATAATGAAAGAAGAATGTGAAAAGAAGGGGCTGCGCCTAAACGCTGGCAAGACTAAGGTTCTGGTATTCGAAAGAGATGAACAAGTGACCGAGTGTGCTATATCGGTATTTACCGATTCATGAATGAATTTGTATATCTTGGAAGCTCAGAATACAGAAAGAACCAGAAGCCGTTATCGCGCCCAATACTGAAGCGTGAAAAACTACTCTAAAATAGAGTAGTTTTACGCGAACGCGACTAGTCACTCATCGCGCGTGAAGTGCTTCACCGCTGCAAGATTTAATTAAATTATGCCTTCCTGTGTCGTCCCAACGTGTAAAAATTCAGCTGGGCTAAAAAAAAACAATATGGGATCACATTTCATACGTAAGTAGTGCATTTAGATGTTTTGTTAAGGGGAGATCCACAAATTACGTGAGGTGTTTAAGGGGGAGGGGGGGTCGAGTCAAATCTCATCTAATCTTACGTTGGAGAGAGGGGGGGTCTCGGCAAATATCACGCAATTTTTTTTCTTATTGAAACAAAAAAAACTATACTATTTTGACCCATTATCCAGATTCTTTAATTCAGATTCATTAATTTTTTTTTTTTTACAATAACACTCCAACACGTTTACATATTTAAGAAACGCACATTTTGAAAAATCTCACGTGAGATTGGGGGATGGGGGAGGGGGTTGAATAAAATCTCACAACATCTCACCAGGGGGGGAGGGAGGGACAGAAAATTCAAAAAAACACCTCACGTAATTTGTGGATCTCCCCTAATTGATAATTGAATAAATTGTTCGGTCTATTATTGTCGTAAATAGTGTTGCCAAATATTGAGAGTTGCAATTTTCCCTAAAATCAAACTTATTAGTTATTATATAATTATATGATAACTAGTAAAATATGCGCTATGGCACTCATTAGGGGAGGCCTATGTCCAGCAGTGGACTATATTTTATTTTAGATATTTTTTTTTTAAATCTAATTAACAGCTTACAAATATTTATACAGGTTTAATCACTTAGCCAGCGTGCTTTTAGGGGTATATTCTGTCTGTAAATCAAAACAAACAACTTTTGTTCTGCTACTTACCTGCGGCCTACATTTACACGTTCGTTCATCAATGCCTCTTTTGCTGGCCGCTGTAGTAGTACTAATAACTAATAACCCTGTTTATGTTTAAAATTTGTAGGTAGTAATAATATTTTTAATTACCTATGTTTGGGTTTGTAGCAATCCGATCAGTATGTGGATTTCATTAAAAGTGTGTGTGTAATAGTATATCTGACCTAAACATTTACCCCAAAACGGGTAAGTAATGTCTGAGCAACATTACGCGGGTGGAGGTGAGACGGGTGCGGGGCGCAAGTTATGATTTTTGGACACAGCGCGCGGCTTGTAATTAGAGCTCAACGCGGCTTCTGGGTCTTTCTGTATTCTGAGCTTGGGAGCATGTTCATACGAGATGGAAAGTATGAAAAAGATATTGAAAGAAGGATAACTGCCGGAAATAAGGTGAATGGAGCCATGTCGGCGTTGATGGGCAGTAAAAGTCCGAGCAAGAATGCTCGAGTTGCTATCCACAATGCGATATTGGTACCTACCTTATTGTATGGCAGCGAATCCTGGGTAATTCAGAGGAAGTATGAAAATAGCTTGAATGCAGTTGAGATGCGATCTCTTTGAAAAATGTGCGGAGTAACCATTTTAGATCGAAACCGCAATGAAGAGATTCGCAAATCAACTGGCGTGAATGAGGGCCTGATTGTAAAGATGAAGAAAGGCATGTTACGTTGGTTTGGACTTTGGACACATAGAAAGGATGAGTAAAGAAAGATTGACGAAACAGATATACAAAGCAAAAGTGTGTGCAAGAGGCAGAGGAAGGCCACGTTCCAACTACCTGGATCAAATCGATCGGACTCTCAAGGACGGGAACGTCAAGAGTACTCGAAACCGACGAGCATGTATGAATGTGGAGACTGATGAATGTAGACGAAGCGAAAGAGGTATGTAAGTCTAGAGAGAACTGGCGCTCTATACTCTCTGCCTACCCCGCTAGGGACTTGGCGTTATGATATGTATGTATGTCAAAGTTGAAGGTAGGTAATATGTGTAATCAATAAAAATTACACTTCTAGTTTAGCGTAAATTATTGTATTAACTCCAAAACTGAGCTAGTATAGGTATTCATTAAACCAAATCCAAATACAATGAACTACACCGCAGTGGCATGGGTAGATACCGTTAATAAAACACTTAGGGCCGAAGGACCGAATAAGAATACATTTCTGTATTTATTATGTAATGTATTTTTATGCAAATCCCTACAGTTTTAAGTGAACATGGTAATAAAGGCCGTTGAGCCAGCATAAACATTGAGCAATGTTGTTTTATTTTAATAATTTCAGTCTAAAGTTAAGTGGCGCAGATATGAACATATGTACTAAAGATATTTTACTAATTACGTTACAGAATATATAGTAATCTTAGCTAATTACTAAGTACATGCCATAATGCACCGAAGTACAATTATTCTTATCTCGTCCAGACTTAATTAACAAATCTGGATCACTGGATCTCGTCAAGGACGACATCATACAATATGTATTTCATATATCTACGACGCTAATCAGACATAAACGTACTTTCTACAGTGATATTATGTTTTTTGTGACATTTATTAAGCTATTGCATACCTTAATACCTTCTATCGCGAAGGATGTGAAGAGTATCGCGCTTCTTCTATCCTTCTATAGCCTTGAGCGTGGAGACCGAATCCAGAAATTCCGTATCGAAAATAACCTAACACTCAAAATTTAAACACATTCGAATATAGAACAGTTCCAAATTCAAAATTGCCGGGAAATATGGAAACGACAGAACTTAAAAGGCATGCCTAGTACGTATTATTAGACGTAAGCAGCTGCTTGTGAGAAAGTATATAGGTTTATTATGTTGCACATTGCATTGTATGCATAAGTTGATTAAAAATGCTATGCTTTACCGTGGCAGTACCCGAGTGCCCCACGTCGATTTTTTATTTTTATTTCCGAAGACAGCTCATGATTGTTATTGATTTTACTTACTATTTCTAAATTCAGTCTATTGATCAGGATTTTTCCATAACTACGGTATATCTAGTTTCTAGTTATTTACAAGCAAAAGTTACAGTTAGTCTATAAACCTAAAATTAAACATCATATAGGTGTAGTGAAATTCTTAAAAACATAATCTTTACATTGTAAAAGCGATAGTTGATTGTGCAGCGGCTTGTGGCCCGCGGTTTCACCTGCGTAAAAATCAATTTCATTAGTATAATTTTATCTAGATTTAATTTTAAAATAACACATGTTAATCCAGCTAATAATTATCTGTGCCAAATTTCATTCAATTCCGTACATTGTTAGAGTATCAGACTTACATACTCACAAACTTTCACATTTAGAATATTAGTAGGAATAATCCATTGGGGAGATTTATATTCTATCTTCTCGTTTTGTAACATGCGTGTAAAGCTGGTTGTTTTTCAAAATTACTCTATGAATTGTTTAATATATTGAGTCAAATGGATCGAAAGTAGATGGAACAACGGAAGAGGTCGTACGTACCTAAGTCCAGAGAGAACTGGCGCTCTGTCTTCACTATAAAGATATTCTATATATTCATAGATATTTGCTATATGTAAACGTGTAACTGAATTGAAATTAATTAAAGATACACACTACTACAGCGAGTCCATGAGAGCCCGCATTTGTCCTTTAACATGATTTTCCATATCAGCGAAATCCCTTAAAATATCTTCAATCATTTCGACCAAAATTGTGTGCCATTGAAGTTCGAGGGCCCTCAAACTCAGCGCAGCACCACACGCAAGCTCAATAGCGTGCGACAACTGGCCGCGGCCTCGGACCCGCCAGCTCATATCTTCCTAAAATAACATTCAAGGATATAGTTAGTCCCACCCACGAAGACGCGCCCTATTCTTCCTATAGTTTATAGTGTAAGTGCGCAACCTTCCACTAATGTTATTGTATTGTCGGTACACACTGATTACTTATGAGTGCACACGCACACTACAATACTCTACTCTCTATTACTAATACACGCGGGTCGGTCATACTCCCCGCATCCCGCGACCCCCTCGACTAGAAATTGGTGTTGAGTCCAATTTTGCCGCCATTACAATTCGATACCATATTTCAAATACTTGATAAAACTTTTCCACGCATAACGTCACTGCCATGCAATGGTTAGTGTGAACGATAACAGTAATGGTTTTTTATCTAGCGTGGCTGGTACTTTCCATATTTTATCAGCCGACCTCTATGCTTGTCGTGCCAAGTCAATTGTATTACCTGAGAAACATGCCCTTTCTTATATTGTAACGCTTCCTTTGCTATGACGTCTCTGAGCGCTGGATCAGCGGCTCTCAGCCAAGCTTTAGCACTTGTGGAGCTGTTGCTACTTCTACCTAGTCTAGACAATAGGGGCTGCAGCGGTGCATCGGGCAAAGCTCGCAGAACTATGTCACTTAAACCAGTGTAAGTCCGATTTGCTGATTTTACTTCTTCGTCTGTCACCTGAATGGGCATAATATATGTTTAATGTAAGATTGAAGCTAACATGGAAGGAATAGGTCGGACCCAATAAACCTCACTTAACCTAAGGAGAGGGACTAATAAAAAGGAAAAAAATAAACACTTTACATCTGGTTGGGTATTTGAGGGTAAAATACCCAAACAAATGTAATGGCTATGACCGCCACGCCAGAGGGACGATTGCGACAATAATTAAAAAGAAGTACAGAGGCTGGTCACATCACGAAATGTAGGGTGAAGGAAAACAACGAACGTTTGATTCGAAAACGCCCCATAATTAACTTAATTTTGAACTTTTGAAGTGTGGAACACTACGTTAAATGAGACTTAAAAACATGTATAAAACTGAATGATGGACGAAAATAAATTGTTTTTACGTCTTTTACCAAGATGGTAGTATTTACCGGTTCGTCGTTAATTTCCTTCAGGCCCCAATGTCCGAGCCTGTAGATAGCGTACTCTCTCCATATCTTTGCATGTATAGGATTGCCTTCGGATACGACTGTCAGTCCCGTGAGACCTCGCAGCTCAGCTAATGCATGGAGCTGGCCGAGCCATTGCAGTCCCGTAGCGCGAACTGAGATGTGCGTAACATTTGGAAACCTGATGAGTAGAAGACCTAATTGAATTTTTTGCTTTGTACGACGTAGTTCAACGACGCACGCAATGAATCTTCCGTTCAGAATTGAAGTTGCCAAACTGAAGAACCTCCCTCCCCCCTGACTGCAAATCCCGATTTCATGCAAAATTTTATAGTTGTCGCGAAAGCGTTGGATAGCGTTAATCTAAATTAACAAAGTCAATTTCGGTTTCGCTTTTATGATACTAGTAAGAATGTCGTAGACTCACTTGCTCTTCAATTCAGGCAGTGACTGAGCGACTGCGTTGAAATGCACGTAATGGAAAGCAGCACGAGTGACGGTGCGAGCACGCTCCCAGTCCCATTCCCTGGCGAGGCGTCTCACTGCGCCGGCGCCCCATGCACTCACCATTCCCTCTGAGACTTCTACTAAGTAATCCACCCCTGTAGATATTCATCATTTATAGGACAACGTAGAGTTCTTTAAGAAGGATGTGAAGAGATTCCTACAGGGTCGAACGTGCGTGCGCAATACTCTTGGTGATGCAAGCGTCTATAGACGGCGGTAACCGCTTACCTTCAGGAAGGCCGCATGCTTGTTTGCCTTTGTGTTATTAAACAAATACGTAATCGAAATATACGATCGAATAAATACAAAAACGAATGTATAATGTGTACAAGCTTACCTTGTTCTCTATCTTTAGACACTGGCATGGTCGGTTTTGGAACGGGTTCTGAAGATTTAAAACTAGCAAGACTTTTACCAGACTTCACTCTTGCCGTGGAAGCTCGACTGGCTGAGGACGCTCTTTCATTACGTCGAGTAATAGTTGCACTGCGTATATTCCTATTACTTAACCTACTGTTAACAGAACCTTCGCGTCGTAAAGCTTTGCTATTTTGATCGCTGCCGGAGGTTGAAGAGTTCCCAATGGACCCAACGTTTGTGCTTGTCGATATGTTGCTGCCAACTTCACTGTTCTCAGAGTTCTTGGTTTTAATTTTCCTACTTTCTGGATCACAAACTGATTTAGATCGCATAGTGCAAAAGTTTTCTCGGCGCCTGAAAGCAGTTTGCATCCGACGGACTGGTCTTTTTGTTTTCTCTTCCTCTGTATCACTGCTAGAAGAAGGCAGTGAGCTAAATGACGAGTCAACTACAGGATCGACGCTTGAAATGCTCTCCCATCGCTTTAATATAGGTTCAGTGCTATCTAAAAGCCTAACGTTTTCAAGCGAAGATATTATTGGGAGTAATATTGGGGGTAGTCTCACGTCACTGCTAGTGGACGTCGAATGGGAGGCGTCAGTGTCTTGAGAAGCGCTCCTGTCTGAGAAATTAACGCGTCTGTCTGAAGGTTTTCGGGCTGTTGAGCTCCTTTGCAATTTTCGCATTGGAGATGCTTTTGGAACATTATCGGATACTTTGAAGGTAGCGTCGCTATTATTTTTGCAGTCCGAATCTTCGGTTTCCGGTTGGTCTAACGTTACAACTACATCAGGCAACGCTCCTGCTATCTCCATAGTTTGAGTACCACTTTGAGTGATCAATGTCGACGCTTCTATAAAAAAGTCTTTTTCAGATTCCGTATTTTTGTTTGACGCCGTTGCATTGGCATTAGCAAAGCACTTGTTTTCTGATCTGAAATTAACAAGGCATTGTTTTCGGTAAAAATACTGGTTAACTGGTCTTTAATTATCGTAGGTATGAGAAATAACCTCAGCAGTTCCCAATTAGTGCGAGCGTTGTGTATAATTTGATCCCTTCTAGCTGCCTGCTGGGCTGTTCCCTCGAGGGCACAGTATGCTGCATGAGCTGCTTCTTTGTTGGTTCGCCAAGCCATTGCGGCTTTGCGTACCTAAATATTGAATAAAAGAGATAACATAATTTTTTACTCAAAGAATTCTATTCGTATTCATATTAGACTTACTTGCTCTGTTATATGCATACTGGTTAAAGTCAATAAATTCGGTAAATACGACACTAAGAACGGTGTACAGTCCCCGCCTAAAGCTACTGGATTTCCGTCTAGGGATATATCTATTAAAGTTGTAGCTTCAGCAAGCGATGATACGTCTTCTACGCTGAAATTATTATAAATTAAAAAGTGAATAACATCATTATACATAACTATAAAAAGCAAATCTTACTTACCTCTGTAAATCGTTGTTACCAAGGTACAATTTCTGCAATTTGGGCGTATTTTGAAAGCCCAGTAGTTTTCTTAATCGATTTCTTTTCAGGTTAAGTTCGCGCAATGATAATAAACCCTGTAGGTCAGTTGGTCCCACGCACTTAATTTGATTTCCAGCCAAGTTCAACACCTTCAACTCGCTAAGATTAGCTAGACCACCTACTTTGCCTATCCTGTTCCCGTGTAAATCTAGAACTTCTAACTTAATCAGGTTGTTAAGTCCCTCAATTCTCTTGATTCTGAAAAGAAGAATGGTCTAATAGTAAAGTCTAGAGTAAAGTCTTACACTGCTGAAATTAATGTCGAAAGCCTATCATAATCGTACCTATTTTTTCCCATAAGAAGAACACGCAAGCTAAAGAGTCGTTCCAAACAAGTAATCTTGTCTATTTGATTATCGTACACATCCAAGAATACCAACTTGCCCAAATCTAGTGGTGATAATCCAGTTAGACTATTAATAAGGTTATGTTGTAGGGATAGAAGTCTTAACCCTGGCTCGCCAACTATGTGCGGAATTGAAGATAAACCTCGCCTGGAATACAAAGATATCCAATGAATTATTGTTACAACTAAGCAATGTGAGTGTAAAGAGATGTTGGTACCTATCCAGACTTATTCTATCCGGCAGACGATCTTTTTCCTGCGGAGTTCTTGATAATTGCACTTTTCCTTCACCAACGGCCTGTAAATTTACAATGTCATCCTTCCCGTCTTCCTTGTTTATAAAGTCATTACTGAAAAAATATGAGGTTAAAACCATCATGACTTTTGACAGTGTATGTGGGTAGTTACATAATTTGTGTCACTACATATGTTAAAGCCCCGCCCCATCTCTGTTTATGACTAAGATATAAATTTGAACAGATTCTGATTCTGATTTCACAGCCAGATAGATATTTTTTCAAGTAAGGCGAATACCGGTGTTTAGTAGTGTAGTGTAGCCGGGGTAAGTCGCTAGTGCATAAAATACATACCCCGAAAGTGTTGTATTTGATCTTGTTAGCGGAGCCCTAGGATCCGCGATGGCAGGTCTAATATGTAGGAACATACGTCCATCACCTGCTGCACCTTGGTCAACCCTAGGGGGTGCACCAACGTCAAGGGATTGCGCTGACCGTCCCCTGGTTCGAAAAGCCGACTTCCGCATCTTCTGATAAAGATACACCAGTCGAAAAATACAGTCAATCTTATTAGGTACTTATGTTAGATAATATACCTATTACTTAGTAGATGGTGTCACTTACATTTCCACGGCTGTATGAAATCGGCATTATTGAGCTGGATAAAACTGTATACTAAAACATTATTGGCACGTTCAGAACAAATTCTAAGGCATTTAAATAAAGTTGTAGAAAAGGTAGCTTTGGTCCATTTTATCACTTGAAGTAACGTTGCTAAGTAACCCTAATATGTCGGTCCTTTTGGAAAGCATCGATACTCTGCTGACCTACATTTTAAATTGCATTTATACATCCGGCGATAATATTTCATTTAATAAACATGTTTGTATTACTGTTCTGATAACTATGAATTTGTGTATTATTCATGGATTAGACATTATTTGACTAGTACTTGAATTGATGCTTATCAATCAGTAAGTACAATTTCTGAACGCGTCCAATGTTTACTTTTTTTTACAATGTTGGTACCTACTATGTCTATGTTAAGAAAACAAAACAAAACAAAATCGCCGCTGCTGAAAAGACGGGAAAATATTAAATGAAGATTTTATCCATTAAAATTTTTATGCATGTAATTCCTATTCAATGAGTATAAACTGGTTAAAGAACTTGAAGATATTTTCAGGGCACACGTATAGTAAATTACTGTCTAGTGTTTCTCCTTTTGGATATAAAATGGTTCGTTATTTTACTAATCCGTTCGAGGATCACAAAGATTCCCCAGTAGCTATTGACAAGGATGAAATTATACTTCAGATAAACGAACATATCGCTAATATTACGAAACGCTTACAACCTTCAAAGAAAAACGTGGACGGAGGCCTTTACGTTGGAGTGAGCGGAGTTGCATACATGTTCTACTATTTATCTAAAAACACTCTACTGTCACAACAAAAAGCTGTATATTTAGAGAAAGCCCATGAGTATCTCAAACCGGCCTTGGAAGCGTCTTCTGGAGATAAGACTTCTTTTTTACTCGGCGACGCCGGCACATACGCTTTGGCGACTGTACTCTACAAAGACTTGGAGAAGGAAAATTACATAGACATGTTGAACATGTACAAGGCACTACATAGCCAGTACTTGAACCCAAAATTCCTCAAGTGTGGTGGAGACGAGTTCTTTGTGGGCCGAGCCGGGTACCTGACCGGCGCACTGTGGATATCTCGTGCACTGCGCGCCCAGATTTTCACCAATGAGGACTTGTACAAAATATGTGATGCAATAGTTGCATCAGGCCGAGAATACTCCAAGAAACACAAGAGCCCCTGCCCTCTCATGTACCATTATTATAACACAGAGTACCTTGGTGCAGCCCATGGCATCAGCTTCATCTTACAAGTACTCCTTACAGTTCCTGGTTATTTAGCTCATAATAAGTCTGCAGCTCATGATATTAAATCCACTGTTGAGTTTGTGGCTTCCTTGCAAACGGAGGAAGGCAACTGGCCTTGCTGTATGGAGGAGATAGGTCTTAGTGACCACAAGCTTGTGCACTGGTGCCATGGTGCACCAGGGACAGTCTATTTGATGGCAAAAGCTTACCTGGTGTTTAATGAAAAAAAGTACCTTGAAGCATGCATTAAGAGCGCTGAGATGGTGTGGCACAAGGGCCTCCTACGCAAAGGGCCAGGCATATGTCATGGTGTAGCAGGCAATGGCTATGTGTTTATACTTTTATATAGACTGACACAGGATGCAAAGTACTTGTACAGAGCCAAACAGTTTGCTGAATTCATTAACTCAGATGAATTCCTCAGAGATGCCCGGCTTCCAGATAATCCTGAGAGTTTGTATGAAGGCACAGCTGGCACAGTCTGCTATTTATCTGATCTCCTGGTGCCGGATACTGGAGAATTTCCATTTCAAGATGTTTTCTCAACATATACATTTTGAGTATAAAATTGTGTGTGTCTAACTTATTAATTATTAAAATGTTTTGTTTGGAAATAGAGCTTTATTGAAACAATTTTCAAATTAACCTGACTTGTATTCATGATCTGCTGACAGTAATGGGGTTTATTGAATGCAATCATGTTATTAAAGCAATTTTGTTGTCACTGTATTCTGTAGACAATTGGTGTCTACCCATTGGTCCCTCAATCGGGTGAAAAGCGTGCTTCATACAACATGAATTTCTTGAATGTGTTCAGGTTCCTAACATTTACAGATATATCTGTGTTTTTGGATATACTTAAGTATAAAAGTGTAAATCATGTGATAGTTTTACATTGTTCCCAACCTGCAGCCACAATTGAAATGGAAAAAATATTCTCGAAGCATCATCATCAGATATCGATGCTGAGAATAGAGAAAAATATTTCAGTTGAAATTCCATATATGTATCATAGAATCGCATTGATATTAAATGCTTCGTGTGAAGAATGGGTAACGGCTCTGAATGTATTAGAAGCGAATATTCCCTTTAAAAAGTCTTTTGTATGGCTTATCCTGACTGAGCAACTAGATGCAACACTAAATACATTGTCCAAATATCCTTTTGAAGTGGACTCTGATGCAACGGTTATTCATAAGAACCAAGATCAATTTGTCCTTTACGAGGCTTACAACACTGGATTTTACAAAAGATCTGGTACATTCCAGGCGGTTAGTGTCGGTTTTTGGAACTCTACATTACACTTATATAGGCGTTCTAGGTTTGATCTACGTGGAATAGTGCTCAAGGTACCGGTTGTTGTAACAGAGGACATCACACTGCCATTCGAACGACACCTCGCTACAATGGACACGAGCAAATCGGACGCTATGCACAAAAAGAAGTTTTTCACATGCATCTCTATTATGGAAAGCATGTTCAACGTTACGTAAGTATCCATTAGGTAACTGCTACCCAGTTAGCTATTTTTTAAATACCTCATCGAAAGCCGTGGTGGCCCAGTGGTTCGAGTAGTTGCCTTCAACGCAAAGATCGCAAGTTCGAATCCTGAATGTACCAAGGAGTTTTTATGAACTTAAGTACAGTGATTAGTCACACCACGAGCTTTACGGTGAAGGAAAATATCAAGAGGAATCGTATATAGTACGATAAACGTATGAAAAGCAATTCAAAGGCGTATGTATGGTCGTGCTTGAGTAACGGCGATGGATTCGCTGTCACGTTGGCACCTTTAATATATCTCGGTATATATCGTCGAATGTGAAATGAAAATTGCGGAATGCGAATGAAATCGCGCTTTGGTACGAAAACAGGGGTAGTTACCTATCGAGTGATAGGTAACTACCCCTGTTTTCTACGTCAACACTGCCATTTTGTGGAGTAAGGTCAAAAGCATTCATATTTGCTCCATCTGCAGGGTTACGGCGTACCTTCATCAAGGGAAAAATCTATTTCTGTCGAGCTGACTTCATTCCGTCATTTGAATTTAGACATTGTATAAATTAGTAATTAGTGCAAGTGGCTCTTACAGATACGAGTTGCAGAGGACTAATTCTTGGGGGTACCCTACCAACAATAGCTTTGATGGCATGATCGGTGCGCTCCACCGCCTCGACGCCGACATCGGCGGTTCTCCACTCTTCTTCAGAACGGACCGGATCAAATGCTCGGACTACGTCACACAGATTTGGACGACTAGGTGGCACATACATTTTAAGTAATAAATACATACTGTAGAGTCCTAGTTGAGACAGTACACCTTTAAAGTTATTTAGTTGTTGTAAAAGTAGTCGTAGAGTTGAGCACTAAAAACATTTCTGTACCCCGCAGTTAGTTTTTTCATACATACATACATACATACATATAATCACCTCTTTCCCGTAGGGGTAGGCAGAGACCACTTCTTTCCACTTGTTACGATCCTTACATACTTCTTTCGCTTCGTCCACTTTCATTATTCTCTTCATACATGCTCTTCGGTTTAGGGTACTCTTGACCTGACCTTTTTTCAAGACGTCCCTAATTTTGTCTAGAAACGTCCGCCTTCTAGTTCTTTCAATTGCTCTTTAATACTTATCTTACAGAAGAATTAGGGAATTGCTTGAAATTATATGATTATCTGAGTATTAAGTAAGTAAGGAAGTGAAACGCTAAAACCGGTGCTCAGGAAAACCTGGTAATAGCGGAATTGAATTGCATTGTGAGTTTTACAAGAATACCTAAGAAAGGAGCTTCAAAGGCCTTGCTATGATGTGCGAAAGGTACTTCTTGTCATAAAGGGACTTCGACTAATTCCAGTATGTAGCAGGCTTGAACTAATAATCCGTTCACGTGTTCTACGATGGGTGTTAACTGAGAAGCTGAAGAGATGTAGGATAAAGCGAGTCTCCCATTCACAATTAGTGACACACTCTAATTTAAATTGAATTGAATGAAGCGTTCATCGCTTTTGTAATACAGTAACACGCCCAACAATGTCGGCAACACGCGTGCGATTCCGTTTGCTTGCTTACCACGTTACCATTGTAGGCATACTTTTAGAACCCGACACTGCATAACAAATATGTGTATTTATCTCTAGACCCTGCTTTCTCTTCCGACACCCGAAGTACCCTGGTGGCTACGCGACAATCTACACGCGCCCACTCACGACTAAAGTTTGGCTTTGTATTCTGACCTGTATGGGAACCTCGGCCGCTATTCTGACTCTCATGCTGAGAATTAAAATGCCGAGGGCAGCGGGAGAGTTCAGCGTTGGAGACTCTTCGCCAAGCCTTGCCTGCCTGTTTGTTTGCAGTGCTGTTTGTCAACAGGGTAAGACATTGAGTAGATGTTTTATTTTGTCTATATCGTTTTTATTCGAAGTTTATTAGTTAGTTACCTACAGTGATTGGTCGCACCACGACCTTTCATCATCATCATCATCAGCCCACTCTAGTCCACTGCTGGACATAGGCCTCCCTTAATGAGCGCCATAGCGCCCTGTCTTCAACTTACCGCATCCAGTATCTGCCAGCAGTCCTTCGCAAATTGTCATCTCACCTGGTCGAAGGGCGTCCTACACTACGTTTGCCTAGTCGAGGTCTCCACTGAAGAACATGTTTACCCCAGTGGTTGTCGGTTCTTCGCGAGATATGGCCGGCCCATTGCCACTTCAGCTTGCTAATTCTTTGAGCTATGTCGATAAGTTTGGTTCTCTGTCGGATGTATTCGTTGCGAATCTTATCCTTCAGAAAGACTCCGAGCATAGCTCTCTCCATAGCTCGCTGAGCGAACTTAAACTGGTGGACCAGCCCTATCGACCGTTACTACAAAGGAATACAATGCAAGGAAGCCTGCAGACATTTGAGAAGAAATTCGGAGACGATATATGCTCTTAGCGGTAATCGAACCCGCTACCTTATGTTTCGCAGTCAGGAGCTATAACCACTAGACCAAACGGCCGTCATATGAATATATATTATAGAAATATCTGGAGAGAAAGCGGGGTGTTGTTGACCTCCGGTTATCCTAGGAATAGACTAGGGCTTAAGACCCCCTTGTGGGAAACTGAAGATGTGTTTGTCCAGGCTAGCATTGATATTTTTTTCAGGAATGTCGATAAACTGTGATTCGGCGTCAATGCGAATGATAATGTTCGTAACGGTCGCGTTCGCCGTGACTCTGTACCAGTATTACAACGCCACCGTGGTCTCCACACTATTGCAGGACGCGCCCAAGAACATCAGAACCCTGAAAGACCTGGCCAACAGTGACTTGAAGCTCGGCGTAGAGGATGTTATCTATAATAAGGACTTCTTTAAAGTACGTCACTACTAAGTAGACACGAACTATTACAAAGATAAAATATTATTTAAAGTACGTCTTAGTAGAAACCAAACTAATACATGAGAGTAGAGCGCCAGTCTCTCTCGTCTCTTTCGCATCCTCCACTAACTACCTATTCTTTTTGATTCTACAATGATTAAGGTGGCAAACGAGCATGCAGCTCGCAGAAGGTAAGCGGTTACCATAGCCTAAAGAGCGAGCAATATTCAAGACTCGAGCAAGACCACACGCTTGGGCGGAGTTCATCTGCTAGCAGTTTAAGAAACGAACTGGACCCACTATTGCCGTGACAGTACCTAACCTTATTCATCGCAGGAGCACAACACTACCAGGAAATAAAGACTAAACAAAAGTCTGCAAGTCTAGGCGAGAGAGAGAGGCGATCTACTCTCTCTGCCGGCGCGGTGAATGAACGCGGACTCTGTGAATAAGTAGTACGTATTACACGACATCACAGTTTTCTTAATATGTACCTATAGCTTTTCGAAACGCATGAGTCTTCGAAGCTGCTGACGGATTATTGTGAGTACCTGATTCATGATTCCTGAATAGTTTACATTCATAATTAGGCTCTACGGCGTGGCAATCGTGTTTCAGGTTTTAAATTGTTCACTAAAGCAGTTATAAAGGAGTTAGTGCAGGCTGTGGGACGAACTTACCGTTGACGCTTTATCTAGTACTTTCTACCACCACACCTCTCGCAAAAAGTACAGGAGCATGAAATTCCTCAAGGGTATGAAAAGATACCTAGTGTCAACAATGCGAGAATGATACCGTTTGTTTAGCAACCGTCCTGAGGCGGTAACCGCTTACCATCAAGCTTGCTTGTCTGCCACCTTAGACGAGACAGTAATGTGTACAATTGCCGTTCCAGCGTATGAAAGACGCAGACCCTTTGATCAGCCACGTATATTACAAAAAGGTAACAACTCACGGGCCCAATTACTTACCAGCAGAGAAGGGCATGGCTTTAGTGAAGAAGGGTGGGTTCGCTTTCCATGTGGAAGACGCCGTCGCTTACCGCCTCATGAAGGGAACGTTCACCGAGCGCGAGGTCTGCGAGATGCAAGAGGTGGAGATGTATCCGCCTCAGAACACAGGTGCGGTTGTCAAAAAAGGTTCGCCGTATAAGGAGTTTGTTGCATACGGGTAGGTATATGTCACGTCCTATTAAAATAGGACGTGACATATTGACTGACGTTTTACTGCATAGATAGAGTGCCTTCCACGAAGACGCGCCCCACTATTCTTCCCTTTAGTTTATAGTGTAAGTGTGCAATCTTCCACTACTGTTTGAGTACTATCGGTACACATTGATTACCTATGAGTGCAGACGCACACTACAATTAATAGTCTGGTCATATTCATCCCGAGACCTCCTCGCTAGAAATTGGTGGGGCGCGTCTTCGTGGATGGCACATCTGTACTGTAGGCAGAGAAAGTAGAAGAGTACTGATGATGATGAGAGTCGTGATGATATGTAGGTATGTCCATGAGATGTTTACCTCTCATACCGTTTGTACGATACAGTGTATAATCGAATATTTTTCATAAATCAAAAGCCGATGTGGCCGAGTAGTCGCTTGCAAGTCCTGATCCCGACTGTACCAATGAGTTTTTCTGAACAGTGTACAGTGTACTTTTCTAAGTACAGTGTGATAAGTCACACCACGAAAATCTTACTAATATTATAAATTTGAAAGTTTTAAGTTTGGATGTTTGCGGTTCTTTCACGGCCAAACGGCTGAACCGATTTGTCTGAAAGTTGAAATGGTGATAGCTTATACCTAGGAATAGGACATAGGCTACTTTTTAATCCTGGTTTTTTTTTAGTTTTTATAAAAAAGTATGATGCTCTTTCACGGCATTGCGGCTGAACTGATTCTGGCAGGAAAATATATAAGCTACTTTTTCGAACTCCACACGGGCGAAGCCGCGGGCATAAGCTAGTAAGTAATAAGGCTCAATGTGTATTTACAGCATTCGTAAGATGGCCGAAGTCGGTATATTACACAGATTGAAACTAGTATGGGACGAGCCACGGCCGCGGTGCGTGAACACACCCGACAGCAGCGCGTTCTCTGTTACAATACGCGAGTTCTCTTCTGCCCTCATTGTACTAGTCTTTGGCATGGCGGCTTCTCTGCTCCTACTACTCTGCGAGATCCATGGGAATCGGAAGCGTGTATTCGATTTTCGACATTAATTTGAAGCTTATAAGATTGATTATTCAATGTAGTCTTTGTTTTTGTATACTGTTTAACTGCTTTTGTTGATGTTAGGAATAAATAAAGTTCTATATTAAAAAATAGTTCGTGGCTTTTAAATTTATCAAATAATCTTATAATAATAATAATATAATATATCCCCACGCCTTCCCACAAGGGTCCCCGAAGGGGTAGGCAGAGGTGTATAGGTAATACCCACACACCCACTTTCCGCCAGAAGTATATTGCCAACGTGACAGATGGCGAGTCTATCGCCGTTACTCAAGCACGACTATACATACGCCTTTGAATTTCTTCTCAGACGTATGCAGGTTTCCTCTCGATGTTTTCCTTCATCGTAAAGCTCGTGGTGTGACTAATTACTGTACTTAAGTTCAGAAAAACTCATTGGTACAGTCGGGATTCGAACTTGCGACCTTTGCGTCACAGGCAACTGCTCGAACCACTCGGCCACCACGGCTATATAATAATCTTACCAACGGTAATTATTGGAATTGAACTATAATTATTTTTTATTGTATGTAAATACATATCATTACACGGAGTCCCTCACAGAATATGCAGAGTGGGTAGAGAGCTTGTTCTCTCTAGACGTGCAGAACTCTGTCGCTTCATCGACAATATAGAATAACAATATCTCTACGACTAGGGTCCCGACCCACCTACCGCCAGAGATATATTTAAGGTGCCAACGTAACAGATGGCGAGGCCATCGCCGTTGCCCAAGCACGACAAAAAGTATGCTCCTCCAGGTTTCCTCTCGACGTCTTCACCGCAAAGCTCGTGTTGTGATTATTAACACAAAATATAAATAAACTGAGCGCTGAGTAAACACTTCTACCTACCTTTTGGGGAACCAATTCACTCTACGGATATCACGAGTGGGATCAGGGATAGAGATTAAAAATAGTAGTCTTCCATATTTTCATTTATTTGGGTACATAACTCCCTCGCGGCACATTGGTTGTGATCTCGACGCGCTTTGTGAAAAATTACAAACATTCTAATCAACTGACTTGCATTCAAATATTATTTACTATGGTATTATAGGCATGTACTAGCGACCCGCCCCGGCTTCGCCCGGGTAGGGTAATATTATGCCTATCGCCCACCAAACATTACATTGTCATATCATAAAAAGGAATTAGGCAACGATTCGATGCAAGCACCAAGCTTTACCAGGCTTAAGTTTTTCTTGTAATATTTCAACCAATTTATGGTATTATGTATGTTAATTACATACAACTTTCGCGATGGATCGTCCTGCCTATTAGTGAAACCCACATAAGTATCTGTTCAGTTCCCTTTGAGTTTATTGACAGACGCAGCGGGGGACTTTGTTATACATTTATAATATGCAGTACCGGTATAATACTAGCCATCTGTAGTAACTGGGCCCGGCTGGCTCTAAAACTTGTATAGTGGCATTAAAATTGATCTAAATAAAAAACGTATTTTGTCCTTAATATACTGTCCCGCCATATTTTTGAGATACAGAAATCAGTACAACGGCGGACAAGTCCAACCTCAAATAAATATGTATAAACAATTTATATGCCAATATATAAACAGTTTATATACCAATATATAAACAATTTATATATAATTATATAAAGAATTTATACACGAATATGAATAATTTATATATGAATATATAAACGCATCGACGCTGCAAACAACTCGCATCAAGAACATCATCAAAGCCCTATTTAAATAATGCAGCATATGGAATATGTCGGCCAACGCGACTGTGCCTTGTCGCCGTGGCGATATGAACACTATCTCTTCAACATTACGGTTCAATATCAAAAACTAACGTAGGCAACAAATATACATCTAGCTAAATAAATATATTATGATACACGCCAATTCCAACCAGTAAGGCTTTTCTATATATATTGCTCATATATATATAATAGCTGCAAGTTTATTTAATGGAAATTTTCTATCCATGATATGAAGGAACTCTTACTGAGTGGCTGCCGCTACAGAAGCGAACCCAACGTAATGTATTTCCTTTAGAAAAGCTTTACTTACGTAAGATTTTTTGAGAAATCCTCGCATTGGAAAGAAATATTTTCAGTAACATTTTAATTTACTCAGTTTCAAGGTTGGTTCGGTTCATATTTGAAAAAATAATCAATATGTTATACCGCACTGACGAAAAACTAATTGAGCACTAGTATTTATCCCTTGAAAGCGCACGGGTTAAGAAGGGTAACATTTCGAATGTGGTTGCCAACACGCTGGTAGAAAACAAATACGCTTGAAGTTAAACTTAATCAGATGCCGTCGGAATTGAGATCCGGCTGTCGAGTTCCAATGAAAATGCACCTTAAGTATAATCACATGAGGTGTGATGTCCAATAACGTATCGCGGCGACAAGCCAGATGGTCGATGGCGAGGGGAGGTGCCTTTCACCGCTCCTCCAGCATGATGGTCTCCTGGGGGTACAGCTTCAGGGCCTGCAGGGTACTGCTCGGGGGCTCTAGCGTCAGCTGCAACATATAACATGGTTATTTAACCGAGCCGTGGTGGCCGAGTGTTTCGAGCAGTTGCCTGCGACACAAAGATCGCATGTTCGAATTTCGACTGTACCAATGAGTTTTTATGAACTTAAAACATCGAGAGGAAACCGGCATACATTTGAGAAGCAATTCAATGGCGTATATATGTGCTCGTATGGCATATATACGTGAATAGCGACGGACTCGCCATCTGTTACGTTGGCACCTAAAATATATCTCTGGCGGAAAGTGGCTGTATGGATATTACCTATATACCTTTGCCTACCCCTTCGGGGACCCATGTGGGAAGGCGTGAGGATATATTATATTATTATTTAACCAACTTAAAAAAAGGAGGGGTTATCGATAATTATTGCAAGATCCTTATAGATATTGCAAGACCAAGAGAATCACACTCTTCCTGTGGAACTTCATGCATTACTCTGTAGAGAAAACCACAACGTAAAGTTGAGGCGCTTGCGGAAGGCAACTAATTTGAAACTGTAAAGTGAAAACCTGTTAGGTTTCAAGGTATAGATGTATAGAGATAAATTCCCCGTCGATAACCAACCCTTATAATAATTATTATTATTATATCCTCACGCCTTCCCACTAGGGTCCCCGAAGGGGTAGGCAGAGGTGAATAGGTAATACCCACACACCCACTTTCCGCCAGAGGTATAATGCTTGTTCATACATACATTATAAGGTTATTGTGAGTGTTGCGTTAAACTAGTAAAGGTAGCTAAATATTTATTTATTCATTATAAAACACTATACACTGCCATTACAGATACACCCAATTCGACAGTGTAGAAAACTACATACATACATATCATCACGCCAAGTCCCTAACGGGGAAGGCAGAGAGTATAGAGCGCCAGT
Source organism: Drepana arcuata (assembly GCA_016069955.1). NCBI lineage: Eukaryota > Metazoa > Arthropoda > Insecta > Lepidoptera > Drepanidae > Drepana > Drepana arcuata. The sequence goes on along the minus strand of JACCPG010002295.1, from coordinate 15,136 downwards.
TCTCTCTAGACTTACATACCTCTTTCGCTTCGTCCACATTCATCAGTCTCTTCATACATGCTCGTCGGTACTCTTAACGTTCCCGTCCTTGAGAGTCCGACCTATTTGATTCAGGTAGTTGGAACGTGGTAGAAATTATAACCTATTATTATAACTACCCTATTATTATAACATTAGTAGTTAAGTATAGCACAATACGAATAACGTGGTCCTTGCGAATTCGTTCATAGAACACGAGATATATGTATAAATGTACTCACGTCTCTTCTAGGCCAGCTAGATATAACCTTGTAGTTCTCTTGAGGGAATCCTTTTGACGCTAGGAAATCGAATAACGCCTGTAATAATAATGAAAATACAAAATTATATGAAGTATGGCATTTTACGGTAATTTGGACATAAAGAAAGGATGAGTGAAGAAAGGTTGACGAAACAGATATATACAATGCGAAAGTGTGTGGAAGAGGCAGAGGAAGACCACGTTCCAACTGGCTAGATCAAATCTATGCATGTGTGAAGAGACTGATGTAAGTATCAAATATATTGGTGAATAATAGGCCCAATAATCTTAATATTTTATTAATTAATTAATTATATTTATAATAATAATATTTTCTCACTTTATGAAGGGTCAATATTGCTAGAGCACAAATGCCTAAACAAGTATGATATATTTAAATCTTCCACTGTCGTGGACAATGATAGAAAGAAAGTATGAAAGAGGTGTTGGATGCATTTAAGAAATGGATACCTTTCTCCGTACTTTTGAGTAACAACCATACATACATACATACTCACAAACTTCCATATTTATATTATTAGTAGGATTGCAGTTTTGAAGGTGTAGGAGAGTGGACTTGGGCATCTGTAGCGTGTTGCAGTATGTACACTGGCCACTATCAAAATATTTTACATCGCATAGGCCTTCATGGGCACTTATTTGTTGAAAAAGGTTACCAAGGAGTAGAACCGGCCAGAATCACTATATAGTTCCGGTAATCGGTATGAGTGTGTGTGTGTGTGTGTGTGCGTTATTATTATGATTACTGACGGCAAGCGTGTCGTGCGCGTTGAAGCGCCTCTCGAGGGCGGAGTCGTGTGGCGGCGGCAGGCGCACGCGGATGCGGGTCACGTGGGCCGCGCGCTCGCTGGGCTCGGCGGGCACGCGCGCCGCCGCACCAGCGCGGAGAGCCTGAGGGCGGGCAGTTGCAATGTGACGTCATCACAGAGACACAGCGGGGTGCACGGCCTGATGCCGACAACGCTCCTAATGGCCCATTTAGACGGGGAGAGTTTCTCGTACGTTTCCTTACGAGAAATCATACGCTACTATCACAAACAATAATCGTCATAACACAATCGTATCAAATTGTTTACATACAGGCAAGAACTAAAATCTCGCCTACGATTATGTCATACGAGATTCGCATATGACTTATCGCTAGGCGATAATTGCCGGTGTTTGTTTACACAACAAAAGTATAGTTAGCAGATTCTTGCTTATGAGAGTCTCGACTTGTATAAACACGATCTCTTGTGTGACATATTTTCAAGTTGATACGAGTATCGTACAAATCAGTTTGAATCGTTTTTAGTGCGAGATTTGTCAGTCGAGTTAAGTGATTACTAGTGTATTGTTCGTAAAAATGACACAATCGGCAGCGAGCGAGTGATACCCCTCGTGTTGCCACGTGACGTCATCACCCAGACACTTGTAGCGGGGTGCACGGCCTAATGTTCTTTTAGGGTCGGCAGCGCGCGAGTGATACCCCTCGTGTTGCCACGTGACGTCATCACCCAGACACTTGTAGCGGGGTGCACGGCCTAATGTTCTTTTAGGGTCGGCAGCGCGCGAGTGATACCCCTCGTGTTGCCACGTGACGTCATCACCCAGACACTTGTAGCGGGGTGCACGGCCTAATGCCTTCAACGTTCTTTAAGGGTCGGCAGCGCGACTTACCATCGGGCTGACAGCATGCTTGTTAGCCGTGGTGTTGATTTTGTTTTTATAAAGCACAGATATGTAGGGCGTTTAAGTGTCTATAGTATAGTCTCAAACATACAGACTAAGCCCGCATAGGGCTTAGTCTGTATGTTTTCCTTCACTGTAATATTTCTAATACCAGTGCTGTAACCTGTAACTCGTGAGTAAGCATTAAAGATGGCAACTGACCTCCTGCTTGGCCTCCTCCATAGCCCTTTCAGACTCGGCTCGTTCCAATTCTTGATTCCTCTCTAGTTCCTGTTGCTTCTTTACTACTTCTTTGGCTCTGTGGACCAGATAATATGTTAAAGTAATTAATTTATTTTATCTGTTTGTTAAACACTAATTAAACAGGGCGTGCTCCGCAGTTCCACTCGCTTAGTTCACAAAATTATTCGTTCTCTTGGATGTATAACTCATATCATATGTTTTATTCCTGGAAAAAAATCGATTAATGAGTGTCAGGTATCTACCTATACGACCAGGTTATATACGACCGTCTGGTAGTATATATAACTGATTCTGGTGGTTAGAGCTCCTGCCTGCGAAACTTGAGGTCGCGGGTTCGAATCCCGCTGAGGGCAGATATTTGTGTGATGAACACGAGTATTTGTACCTTAGTCTTGGATGACCTATGTATTTATGTATATATCTATCTATATAAGTAAATATATCGTTGTCTAGTTACCATAACACAAGCTTTGCTTAATTTGGGACTACGTCAATTTGTGTGGAATTGTCCCAGGTATTTATTATTATTATATACCTGTCCGCTTCAAGACTCTGTTGGTAGGCCTCGTCCTGTTCCCGCTTCACCCGCTGTCTCGCGTCTCTCTCGCGCTCCATACGTGCGTCCTGATCTCGCTGCGAGCCGAACCGTTCCAACGCCTCCACTAGCGCCCCCACTAACTCTGACACTCCAACATTACCTGCACACAAAAATATATTATACCAAAATATTATTTATACACGACATGTTAAAAATCGACAAACTTTTTTAAAATTAATTTATTAACGAATTTAACACAGTTAAAATTCATAAAAACTATACCAACGAGTTTCCTGAACTTAAGCGCAGTTATTAGCACACCATGAACTTTACGGTGAAGGAAAACATCGAGGAGAAACCTGCATATGTTTGAGAAGAAATTCAAAGGCGGGTGTAGTCGTGCTAGAGTAACGGCGATGGACTCGCCATCTGTCGCGTAGTCCCGTAAACTAATTATCAATAACTTGACCTTATCTTGAACTGGGTTATAATTATCACACTACAAGGCATTCGAGAAAAATTCAATGGCGTATGCGAAGTACAGAGACGGCGACACTAGCTATGCTATGCTATGTGGGTGATATTATACCTCTGCCTAAGAGCCAGGGATCGAGCTCACCATTGATGACAGAGTATATCTCGGTGTTGGAGCGCACTCGCATGATGATGAGCAGCGCCGGCAGTCTCTCCACGGGGATGGACCGGATGGTCATACTCGCCACAGGGCCGAGGGCGTTGGCCACTGAACTTAATAACCTGCACACACAATCTTGTTAAGAGGCTTAAGGGCTCGAGAACTGCCTGCTGCAAGCATAAGTGCTTGGTGCTTGGAGCTTGGTGGTTGCGTCTGAAGTGGTACTATGGAAAAAGAGATTGAAAATTATTATAAGAACATTGGGAACGCTAAAATGCCATTCGCATTGGGACTTATGTATTAACTCAACAAACTATCAAACCAAACTAATAACTTTAATCGACGATACCTTTTTTTTTTTTTTTTTTTTTTTTTTTTTTATACAACAAGAGTGGCAAACAAGCATACGGCCCATCTGATGGGAAACGGTTACCGCAGCCTATTTACGCTCACGATACCGAAGTATCACTTGCGTGTTGCCACCCTGTGTTCGGAGAGTTATAGTGTGTTGGCAGCATAATGGGTTTAATCCCTCTGCTTCCAACACAATGTAATAATCCTCCCCCCTCCCCAAGGAGCTCATTACTGGAAACCTTATTCACCGCGTAGGAACACAACACAAAAAATTTTGTTATTTGGCTACGGACTTCTATAAGGTGGAGGTCCTGCCCCAGTCGGGCAGCTCCGAATTCGAACGGGAAACCCGTTATTCCCTACCTCTCTAAAATACCTACCTACCTATATATGCCTACACTTATAAAAGCCATATTGAATTACATATATATCATTACGCCGAGTATGCCACGGGTAGGCACTGACAGTGGAGCGTCGTTAAGTCAGGAAGCGTCTCTAAACTAACAGACCTCATTAGCTTTTTCCACACTCATCAGAGTCTCTATAAATGCTCGCCAGTTTCGAGTAATTTTGCCGTTCCTATCCTTGAGTGCTCGAACAAAATTATTCAACTTCTTTTATGGATATGCAAGTTCGCATGTGCATATGTAAGTTCGTATATAACGTGGTAACTTTCGTTTTTATTAAGTACTAGCCGAGCCCGCAACTTCGTCCACGTGGATATTAACATAAAAGTTATTGCTTAGTTTTGTAAAATCAAAGTAGCCTAAGTTACTCCTTTTTACAGCTATCGGCCAGTGAAAGTCCCGTCAAAATCGGTCCAGCCATTTCAGAGATTAGCCGGAACAAACAGACAGACATACAAAAATTTAAAAAAATGATATTTTGGTGTATGTACCGTGTATATATTCATTTTGTAAAAAGCGGTTATTTTAAATTAGAAACAGACACTTCCAATTTTATTTATTTGTATAAATGTGTTCCTTACGTTGAATAAAATATTTTGACTTTGTTTTTTGATTTTATGCATATATAAGTTCGTATATGCATATAAAAGTTCGTATATGGATATGTAGGTTTGTTTTTAAGTTCGTATAGGCATATGTAAATTCGTATATGTATATATTATGTAAGTACTAACATATTGTTGTTGTGGGGATACGTGAGGTCCCAGCCGTAGAGCACGAAGTTAGCCGCGAGGGTCTGCAGCACGGTCTCGCAGCCGAGCAGCTGCGCGCAGAACACGTTCGACAACACTGACTGCTCGTGGTGAAGGTATACGCCTAATAATTTTCTCTGAAACCAATCCATAGAAACGAGTGTTACCAACTAATAATGGTCATAACCTAATACTTACTACTAACATAATACGTATTATTAATGCAAATGAAAGAAATGCAAGGTTTGTGAGGGTGTACGTTACTCTATCAAGTGAAAAATACTGGACCTGAAATGGAAATAAAAAATTAAAGTACAATTAATTGTGTGTATTCATGTTATATTCTAGAAAAATACACGAGAGAAAAACAAATGGGAAAATGTAGTTCTAATTAAACCAAACTTATATAAACATCCATCAATCATCAGCCCACACTAGTCCACTGCTGGACATAGGCCAGCCCTAATGAGCTCCATAGCCATATATAAACATAATACCAATAAAAAGCTAATTATTGCGGAGCTGCAAGATTAGCTATATATATTAAAATCATAGAAATAAAACCAAATTTAAGGGGCTTTAGCTATTCATGCAATGATGACGAAGCTTTGGTACGAACAAACGCATTGGTACACAGTGTGCGGGAACCCGGTATCTATTCAGGTAGGAAGATTACTTAATACGCACCTCTTTGGCAGGTTTAAGGCAGGACTCCTTGATGGCGTCCTGTAGGGTGCCCTCGAAGAAGTTAGGGGTGTTGGGTCCATAGCGCGTGCGGAAGCGAACCGCGAACTCTATTGCACCGACCACTTCCTCTTCCACGTTATCTGTCACTGCACACATCGTAGGGATATTTAGTAATACAAACCGAATAACACAAGTTTTTGTGTTGTGTTCCTACGAGGTGAATAAGGTTTCCAGTAATGAGCTCCTTGGGGAGGGGGGAGGATTGTTATATTGTGTTGGCAGCAAAGGGATTAGTCCCATTATGTCAACACAGTATTATAACACTCCGAGCACAGAGTGGCAACACGCAAATGATACTTCGGTATTGTAAGCGTAAATAGGTTACGGTAACGGTTTTCCGTCGGATGGGCCGTATGCTGGCTTGCCACTGTTGTTGTTTAAAAAAAAACATTTCATCGCGTACAGGGAGTTGAAAGAGATTGAGCTGGACGGAGGCAATTAGGAAGGAAAACCCAGTTCTAAAATGTATGATGATGAATTATATAAGTATCGTAATCTGCCAGAAAAAAACAAAATTGCGTAAGACTCGACATGCTGACATGTATATATGTATGTATACATATCGTACATAAGAAGACCGCCTGGTCTAGTGGTTAGAGCTCCTGACTGCGAAACTTTAGGTCGCGGGTTCGAATCCCGCTGATGGCAGATATTTGTGTGATGAACACGAGTATTTGTACCTTAGTCTTGGATGTCCTATGTATTATGTATATATCTATCTATATAAGTAAATATATCGTTGCCTAATTACCATAACACAAGCCTTGCTTAATTTGGGACTAGGCCAATTTGTGTGGAATTGTCCCAGGTATTTATTTATTTATAAGGTTTCTAAAATGAAATTTGAGCGGGTCGCAAGCCTGTATATAAAAATACGGATACTTTATATTTCGTGAAGCTAAGATTGTAGCATTTATAAGTATCTCACTGAGCGGCTGCAGCCTCTCCGAGTGCACGAGGTCCACAAACATGTCGTCCTCGGGCGTGAGGCCGTCGGCGGGGTCCTCCACCTCCTCCACCGAACTGTTCTCACTGTCCGAACTCTCCACTATTATCTGCAAACATATAAAACTTATCACTCACAGAAAAGGTTAAGTAATACATTTTAGAAGCTTTTTGGGCAGGAAGAGAGATGGGGCATAACGGGTGAAGGTGAAGGTATACGCCTAGTAATAGTCTCTGAAACCAATCTATATACGGAGCGTTTCGAAGAAGCGTAGGGCATCACGGGGTTTTCCGTTCGAGTTTAGAGCTGCCCGACTGGGACAGGACCTCCACCTTATAAAAGTCCGTAGCAAAATAACACAATATATTGTGTTGTGTTCCTACGCGGTGAATAAGGTCTCCAGTAATAAGCTCCTTGGGGAAAGGGGAGGATTGTTATATTGTGTTGGCAGCAGAGGGATTAGTCCTATTATACTGTCAACACAGTATAACTCTCCGGACATAGAGTGGCAGCGCGCAAGTGATACTTCGGTATCGTTAGTGTAAATAGGCTACGGTAACCGTTACCGGCTAACCCATCTGGTGGGCCGTATGCTTGTTTGCCTCTCTTGTTGTACAGAAAAAAAAAGAAAAAAGAAGTAGGCTGAATGATTGGTGTCTAATATATAATATATTATGATAGCATTTCACGATTCAGCGAAATCTTAAAAGCTGTACAGGGGTTTCCTCCGCGTAATATTTGATTTCACTGATTGCATTTTAACAATGAAATAAAACATATACATTCACGCCTTCCCATAAGAGTCCCCTAAGGGGTAGGCAGAGGTGTGTAGGTAGTAGTACCCACACACCCAATTTCCGCCAGTTATGTCTTTAGGCGAGTCCATCGCCGTTACTCAAGTACGAATATATGTCGTTGAATGTCGTGGTGATTAGTATCGGTGAAATAAAACATCGTATGTATTAATTCTAGCTTATCTATGTCTATTCCAAATTTCATCCAATTCCATTCAGCCATTCTGGCGTGATTTAGAAACAAACATTACAAAATTTCGCGATCATAATAAATCAAAATCTAAATATTCAACGTAGGGGACACAGGGGACACAGGGAACACTTATTGAACGTCACATATTTAATATAAACTAAAGTTACCACCGTTTCGAAGAAAAAAATACCTGCCAGGAGAAGAAATTACGAAACAAACCCCGGTTTTCTTTTTTAACATTTGTTCCCTTTTACGTAATATTAGTAGAATACATGATAAATCCAAATGAACCTTAAAAATGATGATCAATTAATCTCCTCGACTCACCCTCTTATATTCCTTCTGTTTACTATTGGGTGCCCGCTTGACGCTGAGCTCATGCAGCGGGAGGCTGAGCCCCACCATCGCCAGGACCGTTTCGTCCAGCCCCGTCACTGTGGGCCAGCCCGTCCACGCCTGGTGGGAACGTCAACTTGGTTAACTAATCGAACACTCAAGGATGGGAACGTCAATAGTACTCGCAACCAGCAAGCATGTATGAATAGACTGATTTATATATTTATTTTATTACTGCCAATAATATGAATGAACTTACAGCTAAAAGTCAACACGTGCATACTGAATAAATTAAGACATAAATTACAAAGTTTGATGAATGTTGATGAAGCGTAAGATGTCTGAAAGTTTTGAGATATAGAACTAATGCTCTGCTCTCTCTTCCGTCTTGCGAGTGGTTCAATGTGACAACAGGTAAGCATTTCAATTTGATTGATCACTTTTAATATTGAATATAAATATGTTCGCAATGGGCACACATCGCACAGTATCACGTGCACACTCCCCTGTACCTCGCACTCTCACTGCACTCAATGCCCTCTTGGAGTCCAACCCTGACTGTGACGTGTTTGCGGACGGATGGAAGGCTTTCATTGCGGCATGTATGGAGTATTGTGAGAAGAGTGTATGAATGAGGTTCTTATAATTACTAATTAGTGTAATTGGATTTTTAGCCGTACTAATTATGTATAAATAAATAAAAAAAAAAAAAAAAAATCTGAATGAGAGCAGTAAATTATTAAAACGTTAAAGGGTTATTGTCTATATTACGTCCTCTTCTTTAGCACGCCTAACCAAATAAGATACGCTATTCTTAAAAAAATATCACTATAGTAGCAAATCATGTCGTGGTACGTTACATTACATGTTATATCCTCACGCCTTCCCACAAGGGTACCCGAAGGAGTAGGCAGAGGTGTATAGGTAGTACCCACACCCAATTTCCGCCAGAGATATATTGTGGGTGCCCACGTGACAGATGGCGAGTCCATCGCCGTTACTCATGCACGACTAGCCATACGCATTTGAATTGCTTCTCAGACATATGCAGGTTTCCTCTCGATGTTTTCCTACACCGAAAGCTTTTCGGTGGTGTGACTAATTACTGTACTTAGGTTCAGAAAATCTCATTGGTACAGTCGGTCAGTCACTCGAACCACTCGGCCACCACGGCTTGAGCGCCTCTACATGCATAGGACATTATATTATTTAAAACTACTTCTTAACATTGTGTGAAAAAAAAACTTCAAAGAAAAATAATGTGGTTTGGATTTGCAACTTGGATCTTCAAACCAACAAGTGAAAAAAAATTACGACGAGGTGGTCACTAACCTGATGCCTGACAGGTATGTCAGTGAGGGAGTAGATGTCATTCTTGACCTCCAGTACAGTTTTGGTGCCCGGGTATTTCAACGTGTAATCCTTGTCGTCGTGTTTCACGTGCAGCACGTATGTTGTCGTCAATCTCTCGGCCACTCTAGGGGGCAGAGAGCTAAGCTTCAATGATTTGCAAATAGGCTATTTAGTACTGGTTGTAGGCAATACCTCCCATGTATGTAAATTCAAGCGGAGACGAACTTTAGATTCGAGCTTATTTTTCAGAGTAAATAACAAATATATTTATACATAATGAGCAGTACTAAAAACCAGCGAGCTTAATGCCACCATACATCTTACCACCCAATGATAATCTTTTCTTCATCTTATTCTCTTTCGAAAAGGAAACTCAATCTAATTTTACAATTACAATATTAAGTAGTCTCCTGCTACACCAATCACAATAGTTTTGTGCAGCTGTGTAAGCGGCAGATACGCTAGACATTAATACCTCTGCCTACCCCGTCGATGATATGAATATACTTACTCGTCATCAGCCATCAGCTGATCGGCAAGCTTGAGCCGGAGCACGGCGTTGCGCGTCAGGCCGAGACTGCCGAGCGCCGCCGTCGACGTGGCCCGAGAACCTCCCAGCCCCGATATCTGCTGTCTACACACCGGCACACCGCAAACTAGTTCTAACCGCTTTTTTAAGTCACCTGAAATCGTGAAATTGATACATAATGATTGATGATGCTGGCAGGTGAATGGAAGGTGATTATGAATGAGTGTCTGGCATACGCAGAAAGAATGCCATCTTCTTCTCGGTAATACATTTATATTAACCTAATTTATTATTACTCATATGTATTTTTTTTTAACTTATACCTCTACATTAGCGTAAATGACCACATTGTCGTGCTAATTGTAAATAAATAAATAAATAAATAATTATGTGGAACATGAGCATGATGCGCATGAAAAGTTCTGTGAGAGAACTGGCACTCCAATCTCTCTGCCTACCCCATGAGGGACTAGACATCTACAGGATGCTACTCACTGACTGTTGCCGCTCCTGACATTTTGATTTCGTGCATCTTATTATTATAGTGGACTTGTAGCTCTACCAAATCGGTTGAATTATTTCTAGGTGATGAGGTTGACGCTTGACTGTTGTCTTCCCGATCTGTGAACAAAATCATGTATCTAATGTAAAAAACATTGCTAGTTCACAGCAATGACATAGACGAATAAGAATATCAGAAGTCAGAAAACAAATTGAACCTAATGGTTTACAAAATTGTTAATAAAAATAATAAATTTTCAGCTACAATTCAAATACTCATAAGTCTTCCACTACTATTAATTTTATTGTCAACTAGCATCACTAGCATCTAGAATCATGCCTACCTTTGCTTCGGTGTAAGAAATAAAACCTAGCATGATAGCAGCGCCGCCTATTCAATGTAATATTCCTCTAGCTATCCATCGGTGATCGGTCATTGAAACTTTATTCAAATCCATGTACATACAGATAGAAAATTATCTCTAAAATTATGTTTGGGCTTCTGTAATGTATTTGTACTAATCAAGTTGATAATGATAAGCCTATGTTTACTAACAAAAAATAGCTAGCTAACAGAGCTTCTTTGTTTTCATACCTGGTGGGTGTGTTTTTGGAGTTATCACAGATATATCATCATCTATCATTTCCACGTCGTGAGTGTCGTTGCTCTGCGCCGGCGCACTGTTTCCGTCTTGTGGCATCACCCTGTTGATGGCTGCCTGCCAAGTTCACAATAACCATTAGCCAAACATGTGGAAAAATAAGGAACTGTGGAAATTTACCCCATTGAATGTTATGCTTTGGATTTTGTATGAGTTAAGTGTCAAAGAAATAGCTGTGCCCTGTAGATTCAGTTGTGTAAAACTATATTTGATTAGTAATCTTTTTTACTGCAATAAACATATCCTATAAGCTATGTAGTATATATCCACCCTTCTATCTCTACCAACTTTAATACAATACCATTTAGTAGAGTTTGCATGAAGGAGGAACAAATCTCCTCATACTTCTACATTTATAATAGGAAGTTTATTTATAGCTAGTAGGATAACTATCTACATCTTATAAAAGAGCAAATAAATACCATCTAACTGTTGTATGGTATTTATTTGCAATCCCCATGGGAACAATATACATGTTAAGAGGGCATAACGGGTTGCCCGTTCGAATTTGGAACTGCCAGACTGGGGCAGGACCCTATAGAAGTCCATAGTCAAATAACACAATTTATTGTGTTCTGTTCTTACGCGGCGAATAAGGTTTCCAGTAATGAGCTCCTTGGGGAGGGGGGAGGATTGTTACATTGTGTTGGAAGCAGAGGGATTAAACCCATTATGCTGCCAACACACAATCTCTCCAAACACAGAGTGGCAACGCGCAGGTGATACTTCGGTATCGTGAGCGTAAATAGGCTGCGGTAACCGTTTCTCATCAGGTGGGCCGTATGCTTGTTTGCCACTTTTGTTGTATAAAAAAAAATGTTCATGATATAACGTAACTTATGTATGCAATTTTTTTCTAGTATATAGTGGCACAGGTGATAGAAAATGCTCATGCTTAGATTAAATAATGATATTCTGGTCAACCATCCTTCGATAGCCAGACAGTACCATAGGCAACAAACATTGATGTAAATATATTCAAAGGTGTTGCAACCAGACAGCAAACTATATGTAAATTACCACTGTGGGTTGTTGTCTATGAGGCCTACATTTCATGTCTATAAAAAGCTTCAATGTCAAGTTATACAATACACTTCTGTCCTTATGTTTCAACAGTAGTATTTCAAATATAGATTTACAAGCAAAAGTATCCTATGTGTTATTCCCAGATATATAATACTACCATAGAAATTAGCTAGTGTCACCCATGTTCAATTTGATTATCACACACAAGATATATTACTATGACTATATATATTTATATCTATCCTCACGCCATCCCACAAGGGTCAAGCACGACTACATATGCCTTTTAATATCTTCTCAACCATAATGCAGGTTTCCTCTCAATGTTGTCCTTCGCTGTAAAGCTTGTTGTGTGACTAATACCTGTACTTATAATAATATATGTATATAATATATCCTCACGCCTTCCCACATGGGTCCCCGAAGGGGTAGGCAGAGGTGTATAGATAATACCCACACACCCACTTTCCGCCAGAGGTATATTAGGTGCCAACGTGACAGATGGCGAGTCCATCACCGTTACTCAAGCACAACTATACATACGCCTTTGAATTTCTTCTCAAACATATGCAGGTTTCCTTCACCGTAAAGCTTGTGGTTTGACTAATACCTGCACTTAAATTCGGAATAACTCATTGGTACAGTTGAGATTCGAGCTTACAATCTTTATAAAGCCTCAATAAATGGGCTATCAAATATAAAATATATTTTTCAAATTGTCTAATCCCTGTGAATGGTGCTTTCAAAAACACAAAAAAGACTATAACACCATTATGATTCATTTAATCTTGTGAACTTATTTGTTTTTAAATGGACATACATGGACAAAGGTTTGGTAGGCATCAATATTAAATCCCAACACAGTTATTATATGATAAGGAATAAGAACTTTTTCAAATAAGTTAACTAGCAATGGAAATACAAATAAGTTGAAACTATTACACATATATCATCATGCCCCCCATTGAATAAACAGTGTGATTTATTACCATAATAATAATAATAATACCCCCCCGGGGGTCACCTTGACGTGGTGGGGGGGCTTAAGGGGAGGATGATTACCCTAATTTTTTAGGAGGTACTTAGAAATCAATTACACCTTGACTACTCTTCCCCGACCAACGATCCCAAAACCAGAAACCAAACCATGATAACACGAAGCAAAAAGACTAGGCCCCAAGTTCCCGGCGGCCCCAGCAGCTGTGCCAGCTCTGACGAAAGCAGGCCCGGCTCTGGGACCAGGGGCGCATACAATCTCCGGGCGACGTGCTCCCGTCAAACGACCATGGCTTGTACAACGGACTCAGAATTGCAATGCGAAATAACTTCAACTCCATCCTCAACTTTTTCCCAAGATCCCTTTTCCCGATCCTCACCTACACTATCCTCAAATAGTATACCTCTGGAGGATGTTGCACAGGAGACAATTAATGTCGCAAATACTGTGCCCACCACCGGTGCAATGAATACGCGTAAAAAATGGACGACTGAGATGAACAAGTTCATACTGCGTAATTATTTACATTTAACGATGATGGAGACTGATGTCAAAGGGTATTTACCATTTTTACACGCAAAATTTATAGAAAATTTTCCAGACATGACAACCGTATCAAGGCAAAGAGTAGGAGACCAAAGAAGAGCAATAGTTCGCAAACAGCTACTACCGCAACAAACTATCGACGAAATTACTCGTGAAGTTCAGGCTACAATACAACATTCATATAGTAACACGCACCACCTAAATACAGATAATATTAACATACAAAATACACAAACAATGCCATTGTCGCAATCAGGTCAAAGAATGAGGTGGACTGACGAACACAATGAAGCTATAATAAGATCTTATTATAAAATCACTAAACTAGAAACTGATAGAACCTCTTACAGAAAGAATCTTTATCAAGATTTCATAAGTATTTTCCCAAATTTAGCACATTTATCAGAACAACGAGTGGCAGACCAACGGAGAGCCATAATAGAAAATAAATACTTTACAGAAGAGAGATTAAATGCAATAAGGCAGGAAGTGCGAAGTGAAATAGAACCAATAGATTCATTTGATGAAATAGGCAGACGGGACCAAGACTACCTTAACCATATAGACGTAGACGTTACCACATCACAGATACAAGATGAAACAGTTATTAATATACCACAATTTAATACGGAACTAAGCAGTAAAATAGACGCTAGTTTTGATCATGCATTAATATATTACACGGATACATTACCCACACAACGACACTATATACCTAAACAAAAGAGTTCCCGAAGATTAGCCTCTATAGTACATTACATAAATACTCAAATTTTACCGAAACTTGTAAATTCTGATACGGACTTCAATACATTCCAAACAATAATCTATTGTGCAGCCTGGACTGCAGCTAAAATAAATGGAGCTAAAATAAATATACCACCAGTAACGGAAACAACAAATACTGTTAGTCGAAAAATTAAACCAAAATGGCAAATCAGATTAGAGCAGAAGATAGAGAAACTTAGAGCTAATATAGGGAGATTATTACACTACATCAACGGCAACCGAACAGCCAGTCTAACAAAGCATGTCGAGGATATCTTAAAAAACTACAAAATTCACACATCACACGAGGAACAAAACACAGAATTATCACAGTTTCTAGATACTTTAAAACAAAAGCTAGCTGTTGCCAGTAGCCGCCTTAAGCGATATAAAACATGTACACTACGCAAAAGTCAAAATAATCAGTTTATTATAAACGAAAAACAATTTTACCGTAAAATACGAACTACTACTTCCAGTCATCAGGAGAATACAACGACACCAACACCAGAAACAGAAGTCTTACACAGGTATTGGTCACAGCTATGGGGTAGCTCCATTGAGCATAATGACAACGCGGATTGGATACAGGAAGAAACTACTAGAGCCAGTAACATTGAATCGATGGAATTTACACATATACCAACTGACACGTTTCACGATGTTATAAGAAAACTTCATAACTGGAAAACGCCTGGATCTGATTTCATACACAACTACTGGTACAAACACTTTACAAATATACACCCCTTTCTTTATAATTATATCAATGACTTTATACTTAATCCACACACCATACCAGAATACATTACTGCGGGAATAACTTTTATGTTATCAA
>JACCPG010002290.1:0-16553 GCA_016069955.1 Drepana arcuata | reverse complement strand
CTCGCAAATTTCGCCAACAGAAACTGCCATTATTGTCATTCCCGCTGCGTACATGTAACGTATTCCCAGTGAAAATAATTAGGGTTCTTCGTAGAGACCTCTTTGAAGATTACAATCGCATGCGACATCCAATGATCCGAATGTAACACTTCGCATTTTCACAACATAGCCAACGCGGATGACAATAATTTTGAAGAATATTCGCTTTGTATGTTACACATCTATTAATTCAATTGAGGTTATTAATCGCATGGTTAAGTGGATTTTATAAATTTTAAGACCATATTTTTAAGACAAAACAAACTTATCAATTTCGTCCGACAGTTCACAACCACAATCGTACGACAACTTAGACAACTGCCAACCTAAAATACAACAGCCAATCACGAGCATCGACATCAATGTTTGAAAGTTGGCAAAAAAATGTTCTCATTGGCATAACATCACCGTTTCAATCGACTAAAACTGTGACAGATACAAAGAACAGAGTTAGAAACAGATAACAAAACTATTTAAGTCTTAAGTCAAATCATCTGGTCCATCACTACACTTTTGACATTTTTATACGTATTGTTCAAGGCACTAGCATACGACCAAAGACTACTATTTACATACGACTCAGCTGGTAAGCGGTTACTGAAACCGCTAGTCAAATAAATTATAGTTATATGAAACACATTACTCCCGTCCCGCGTTGCAGCGCTTACTTTGGTCGTAGTTATTATGCTAGATAGCTTTGTATGCAATACAACACATCTGGCAAATTATTGCTAGATTTTTAAATTCTTCGCGTTGCTGTTCAAAAAGCATAAGTGAGGTGCTCTGACTTCGTTGAAATAAAACCCTCGCGAACAGTAAACATTATATTTCATAGCTCTAGATAGTACATAGTATGAAACATACATACATTCTCCAGTTATTCATACATATTTATTTACAGTGCAGTTTGGTATCAGACTGAGTTTAATAATGTGTCTTTTAGAATGATTTGTTACACATTCCGTTTACAAAAAGTGAGACGTTTAAGATTAATGAAATTTTCTTCTTTATTGATCTCCTATTAAGTCAACCTTTAACTAAAATTCAAACAATTTACCAGGTGTCCAATAAATAGGTAATATATTTTAACTTGCTATATAAAAATATACCAATAAACTAGGTTTTCTAGAACATAGACAATGTTACTTGAGTATAATATATTCTGTCACAAACACAGAGTACCTATTACGATGTGCTTTTATGTTAGCTATAACCAAACAAGGTAAATACTTACTCACATGCAAAATGTTTTATGGATATATATAGATTTCGAAAGTAGCTTCATATGAAATCTAACTTCGTCATTTAATTTCTATATCCGTAAAATTCTATTCCGGATGGCTCAAGACAGAGAGATGTTTTCCGAGCTAACGGCCAACCTCCAGTAATGGAGTGGCACTTTAAGAAGAAGAAGAATCCGTAAAATAATATTGTTGAAATATTAAAACAAAATTGAACCTATTTATCCTATATCCTGCTAAAATAAAATAAAAACAAGTTTCTATAATAAAAAAAATTGAGTTAAAATTGAATATAGGTACACCATGGATATTAGATACAGCTTAGAAAATACCTCTAACAAGATATACAAAAACTTATGATCAATAAATTAACATATGCAGAATATGGCAATACTCGCCGATGTATGAATCTATTAAGATTTTTTTACCAATCATTTTATTACGAATGACCTAACAAATCATTTACATTGCATCACGAAAAGACCTAGTAAGCGGAGAGAGTAGAGCGCCAAATCACTCTAGACTTACATACTTCTTCGCTTCATCGTCGTTCATCAATCTCTTCATATTATTATGTGCTCGCCAGTTTCGAGTACTTTTGTTGTTGTTTTTTCTATTCTAACAAATCAAATAAGGAATAAAAGCCTTTTGCCCTAAGGATTACATTTTGTGCTAGTTTATCGTATAGGGTAACACTATGTCGCGGTGCACATGCTAGCACTACTCCTTTTATGATATTAAACCTAACTAACACAGACACCCCTGAAAACCATAGACAAGTAACTTAGTACTATATAATTAATTTCGAAAATTCACCACAAGTGTTAGCACAATAAAGTGCCTGGCTGGAGACCTATGTCTCGAAGTGTTAGCACAATAAAGTGCCTGGCTGGAGACCTATGTCGTCATTCGTACCATATTCTGCAAATGGAACTAATTCAAACAATTATGTAGCAAGCAACATTCGGTGTACACACCTATGTAAAGCTAGCACCAAACTGTATTTACAACTTATAATATATCAGAGAAGACAAGATATAGACTAGCCATAAGAGCATCGTTGCGGTGTAAACTATACATAACAATAACTATGGCGGTTCACACATACATACAGAATCAGAGATACATTAATAACATCTCGCTGAAGTTAGCAACGAGTGACACTTTTCTGAGCGAGCGGGACGGAAATATCGACTGAACGCAGTGCAAGAGGGAGTAACAACTATTTTAAAGCCACTCATTACTAACTTCATAGAGGTTTTATGTAATGCTTATATTTTAAAGACATTTGGTTTCCTATAAAATGGCAGTATTACAGTACTTACTCAGACATTTTTAATTATTTGATAAAATCATTAATTATTGAGCGGATACAACATAATCATAAAAACAAACTTATTATTTCGTTTCTCTCGAGTCATTTGTGTACAGGACCATAAAGTTATCTTATTATATCAATACAAAGGTTATAAGTTATTATGGCGTTCGGGTCAAGCCATTAAAAAAAAAGTATCCATAGACAAGTTTATTATACATCTATGCATTATCAACGTATCTTTTAAATCTAATACCAACTTTAATATTATGACAATAAAGCTCATAAATATAGACTTGATTTCGGATTTCTAATACACCCTGGCATCCATATCCATATTTGATTTAAATGGCGAAGGCAGTATTATTATTAATTATATGGAGCTCTAACATTTTTACGCGAATGTCGAGAATCCGAAATCTTATCATGACACCGTTAAGGGCCGGGCTCTAGTCAGCGCCTGATGCTATCCTTCCATTTGCCAGTAGAATGTCTTTCGTCACTATATGACCAGACAAGACAGAAACCTTTTTGATCATACTGATGTATGGTTCATCTCCTTCCCTTAATTGCCTGCTCATAAAGAAGCTGTCATGTCGTATAAGGTGGCCTATCATTCCTCCTCTATGCTCATCTGTAATCTACGCGAGTTAAAAGCAAATTCGTATAGTTTTCTTATAATTACAAATAATTTATGAATATCAGTAGCGTTTAATCGTAACACTAGTGGCGCAAGTGAGTGCGCTTGCGCCGAATATATATTCACATACATATTGCAGTTTGAGTATAGCGCAAACTTTCAGCGTTTGAACTATATTATAATTATATCATATCATATAGGCGAGTATTTTATATCTAGCCAAATAGAATTGAACTTTATTTCAATATAAAATAGAGTACATATCTGTTACACATACATACAACCTTACGAATCATATTGTTTATCACATGTTTTGATGGTCCAACACTTTCGCATATATATTTTTTGTGAATATTTATTTCGATTATATAATATGTCTTATGAAATTTGATTCATTGTTTTTTTTCCTTTAATATTAATGACGCAAATTACATATATTATTAATGTACTAGCGGATACTCGGCGTGTGCTACTACGCGAAAAAAGAAATACATTTTATCTACAGTTTTAGTGGTCTAAAGCCATCTTTGCATTATTCCCTTTCCAATTAAACCAATTTGGGGCAAATCGGTTGGATAGTTTAAGTCTGTAACGGACATAGATTTTTGTATTTTACTTAAAAAGATAGGTTATTAAATCTCATTTACGAAATTGACAACTATATAGATAGATAATAAATCATATCCCAATTGTAACTTTATTTCGTATCTGGGTGAATCTGAACAACACCAAAAGCGAAAAAAAACAGATTAATATTTTCCTGGACTTTTCAACATCTAATAGCGCGATTCTAATTTAAATTCAACGACCAAAGACGATTCAAAGACCAAAGACCGCCTATTGATTGAACACGACTCTACCGACGATACTCAAGGTACTTATTGGAATTGGCTGGTCAGGCAGAATTTTATATACCTTCTGTAGAAACCGCGTCGAAATCGTCGCGCTATTGTCTTTAACCTATAAAGATATTTAAGTCAAAGGAGGTTTATTCAAAATGAATAATTATCGTCGAAGACTAGATTTTTGACACAATTATTATAGACGTAAATGTGCCAAGTAGACCTGCCTCCCTAGACAAAATACCCTTCTGTTAAAGCTAACGCCATCTATTGTATGGCAATGACAACTTTTTAGGAAAGGGATTTTTTCTGAGCTGGGAATGAGGTAATGGACTGTCATCAATGTAGGCTTCTAGTGTTACGTATCAGTTGAGGTCGAGGGTGTCCTTGGCCGCGGGCGCCAGCACGTGCAGCTGGCGGGCCTTCCCCGCGTGGTACACCTGCCCGGGGCTGAACGGCTCGAGGCGGGGGTGCGCCGATATGTCCTTCTTTGGATCTGGCAAACGTCACTTTATTGACACACCGTACGTGAAGGAAAACATCGAGACACGAGTGTTTGTGCAACGGTGACAGACACGCCATCTGAGTCGTTAACTAAATGTAACTCTGGCGAAAAGTGGATATTTTTACATCACTGCTCCACCCTTCAGACCCTAATGCGAAGGCGTGAAGAAAATAATTACATGACCAAATTACTTTCAGGGATTTAATCCTCGTAGAAAGAGTAAAACTACTTCACTATTACATAAGGGAGTACTTCAAAAAGGGCGTAAAGAGTTTTTGCAGTGAAGGTTGCAACGAGGGCCCTAAGCTTGGTAGTGTTTTTAGTTGATAGTGCTATCCACGAAAACTCGAAGGATGCGGGGAGTATAACCCGACTCTATTAATTGTAGTGTGCGTGTGCACTCATAGATAATCAGTGTGTACCGATGATACGCAAACATTTGTGGAAGGTTGCATATGGAATATGTATGTACATAATAAATAAATGTGATACCTTTGGTGTTGGCCGCGATGTACTTGGAGAGGCGCACGGAGGGCAGCGGCAGGTATCCCGCCACCAGCGGCATCACGTCCAGCGTCACCAGCTGGGGCTCCGAAGCGGAGTGCAGTGTTATCACTCCTACCACACACCATCCACATTACATTAATCATATCCTCACTAACTTCCCATTCAATACACACACATACATGAATTTACACATCACGCCGATTCCCTCAAGGAATAGAAACGACGGTTCCAGTCTCTCTAGACTTACATACATCGCTGCATTCACATTAATTAATCTCTACGTACATGCTTACCGCTTTCGATTACACTTGACGTTTTTATCCCTGAGAGTTTGATCGGTATAATCCACGTAGTTGGAACGTAGTCCTCTGCCTCTACATTACATTTACTCGATATATTGTGATTAACCGTGAAGAGAGCATAGAGAAGAATTTAAAAGATGCACGTATAATTATTCTAGGGACTGCGACGCTAGTACCTAAACATAGGTCTGGCAAAGCGGGTTGTTACACATGGGCTTACCACTTCGGGGAACCATTGTCGGTAGGCGCGAAGTATGTATGTAAATCTAAATATTATCAAAAAAGTTTCAATAAAAGCCTATATACCTGCAGTACGCCCCAGCACAGCCCACATGGTCTGATCCGCAAGCACTTCGTACATGAGCGACGTGTATTCAGTTTCGTTCACCTGCAACAAAAAGATGGTGGTGGAAATTTATTCTAATTTAAACCCTAACACTTGAGATTAAGGTTTCATATCCATCCGAAAAGAAATTGCAAGAGCAACAGTAAGGCATCTGTAGTTTTGTAACTGCCATGTCAACGTTTATATAATAATATATTTACGAGCTAGGCTCTTATCGGCGTCTCTGATGCAATTCTTACCATTTGCTTCTGTCCAGCGCAATCGCTTTGACTTCCCTTTAAGTCATGAGATACACTTTATCTTTAATCGGACTCATATGTACATAATTAATCTTGGTCTTCCTCGTCCTCTCTTGCCCTCTACCTTTCCTTCTTAGATATTCCTCCTTAACGGGGACGAGTGTGCCAAGATAGTTTGAAAATACATTGGACTCGGCAGTTGCTATCGCGTTTCTGGAGTTTAATTTATATACCCAAGCGAAGCAGGGCGGGAGAGATAGTATACTTCGGTACATAAACTCTAGTTTCGTAAAAAAGTCAAATATAGATAGTGCCATCCACGAAGACGCGCCCCACATATTTGTAGTCGAAGGGTTGCAGGATGCGGGGAGTACGACCCGACTCTATTAATTGTAGTGTGCGTGATCACTCATAGTAATTAGTGTGTACCGATGATAATACTCAAACATTAATGGAAGGTTGCACTTACATAAGGAAGAATAGTGGGGCGCGTCTTCGTGGATGGCACTATCTACAATTCTATATCAACATACCCTCTGCACGGTGAGCTGCAAGCAGCACACTTGCGACGCTCTGCAGAAGTCAGATCCCTTCGCCGGTTCCAGTTTGGTCCTGATGACGAAGAGCGTCGTGTAGTCTTGAATTTCAAAGGGGCAGGTGAACGGCCTGCGAGGCTCCTCCGCCTCCAGGGGCTGGTATTGCACTGAGAAGGTGGCCTTCATGGGCGCGGCTTCCACTAAAGGGTCCTTCAGGAGCTCCCACATGAACGATGCCGACGTGCCGTCTGATGCTACCGTCTGAAACATTACATATTATGTTCAGTACATACACTTGTATCTTATCTTACTACTTACTAGCGGCCCGTCCCGGCTTCGCACGGGTGGACATTTCTTTTTTAAACATTTTGGCATAAACTAAATTTTTTTCTTGCAACTAAAAAGCCTATATTAATAAGTGATAATGTAGCATTCAAATGGTGAAAGAATTTTTTATATCAGTCCAGTACTTTTTTAGCCAATTCCTTACAAACATACTTACAACTATTAGTATGGATATATAAAAACTTTTTGAACTGAAAATACAATTAAAGCTCGTAGATGGCGCTAAGGAGGCTTCAGCTCTCTATCTATCTATATTACCAATTCAAGCGTTGGAAATTTACAGTGTTATCGCACTGCAAATTTCAACGATATTTATCAACAGCTACAATTTCACTGAATTAAATCTCTGAGTGGTCTCTGATAATTACGCCAAATGTCTCTAGGGTAGCCACTAAGAGTAGAGGACTAGTTCTCTAGACTTGGAGACCCTATAGTGACCAAACTTCCTAGAGAAAGGGATGGGGGCTGACAGCTGATCACTTACCATGCTGTCACACTTGGGGTTCAGATCCGATACGGTGATGTTCCCATCGCAGTGCAGCTGGGGGTCCGTGAGGGCGAAGTGCACTGGATGCGCCACGGGGGACTTGAGGGTCACGTGCACGAACTTGCGCGTGTTCGACGTCAGCAGCCGCCAGGAGGCCACTATGGGGGGGCTGAAGTGCAGGGGCACCTCAGTCGCTGACTCCCACCAGGGACTGGTTAGCCATACCTGCCGAATGATTACGATTCATTCCAATGCCCTTGAGGTTTTCTAGAGATCAGAGCATGTTCTCTTCGCAAGAGAAGGGTGAGAAAATATTTTTGAGGGTATGCAACACGGCCTTGGCGCACGCACGGGTAGGCATAATTTTTTTTACAAAAAAATTATAGCCTATGTCCCTTAGGGTGACTGTAGCTTTCCAATGATGAAATAATTTTCAAATCAGTCCAGTACTTTTTTGAGCCAATTCGTTACAAACATACTTACATACAAATCTTCTCTCTTTATAATATTGGTATAGATATAGATTAAATAGAACTCACAGTATGCTCAAGATTCTTCTCCCTCTTGGGTTGCAGCGCGGAGAAGAGCCTTAGCGGCACTCGAGTGGTCTCAAAGGGCTCGCACTTGCGCAGGCGCACCGACAGCTCCCTCGACATATCGCTGTCACCGTCTGCGAACCTGATCACTAATCCGGCTGACGTCTTCAGGTGGATGGTTGCGTTCTGGAGTCACAATAAGACGCGTTTATACGTAAGTCTACTACCAGGCTAGATTTAATGATATTCTACCAGCACCAATGGTCTACACTTCAATGTATTAGATGGCAAAAAAAAACAGAGCAATGCTGCCATTTGCTCCGCCAAAAAAGGATTCCAGTTCTAAAACTGAGCATTTTTTCCTTCACTATATGATAAATATCTGTACCAGCAATCTTAATTATTTAAAACTAGACCGCAACGAGTATAACATTAAAGCTCTAGTGGCAACACTGGAAATATCACTAGTGTACGACCTTGCAATCTCTTCCCACCCCCATGACCTTACCTCCTCAATATGAGCACTGCCGCTGGTGACGACCAGCTCCATAGAGTGTTCCAAGCCCGCAACTAAATCCTTCTTGGGCTCCACTTTGTTCAAATACACATTAACCCCCTGTGTAACCACTTCGTATCCCACCTTTGTACCAATGAGGGCATTCGATAAATACTCCAATTTCTCCTCAACCACCAATGAAATCTGACCCAATTTGAAGGTCCCACAGTTCTTGGCTGTGTGTTCTAAGGTAATATCATTAACGCCAGGTTTTAATGTGAAATCCCTCTTGATATATGCATTCTGAAAGTTATTTCTTATTGTGGCCGATGGTTTTCTATACTTCGTGCTGTCTGTTCTTTTGAGCGTCATTTTAGGGTTCTGACAATCGACTGTAGCCTTCTGGAGGGATTTGTCCTCTTTGTAGTGTAGCTGAGAGGTTATGTGTAGAGGATTTAATAGGGGATTCTTAGGTTTTAGGTCATCTAGTCTTATACTGGAACAAAATTAATAACATACATTATAATAATAATCACCTGACTGATACAAACACATATATGTCATCAAAATATTCATCATCTTCAGTATTTTTTCATGTTGTTTACCGAATGCGTTAATCCAACAAATAATCTATCTCTGTAGCCAAATTTCATGCAAGTCAGTTTAACAAGTTTGGCGTGATTGAGTATAAAAGATTACAGCAAACATTTATAATATTATTGGATTGTATATAGCCGAGAAACTTACCCTAAGTATATACATATTTATATTTAAAAGAGTAATAAATAAAGACCTGAAAAAGCCAAGCACATACTGGACACACAACACAGTCGGACTTACCTACTAAGTAAATTATTTCCTTCGATGTCTACAGTATCTTGCCCTTTCCGGGGTGAGTTGGTTAGCAGACCTACATTACCACTAACAGATAAATCAGTCTTGAAGCTACGAACTGCTGGTTTTTTTTCACTCTTATCTTCCGTACAAGTCTCTATACTGATCGCTGCTCGAGAACACCGCACGTCTTTAGGTAAAAAGCTGTCCACAACCAATCGACATTCAACCTTATTGTCAGTGATGTACACTCCACGGTCGGACGGCAGCAACGTGGCGGATACGACCTTAAAGCATTCGCTCAGGTCGCTCAACACTGGCTCGGTATTGGAAGCGAGATTATCTCTTATGGACTTCATCATCTCTCCGAAGTAAAAGTTTCTGACTAGGATTTCCAATTCGGGCGTACTTGCTATTGTTGCAGAGAGCTTTGTGTATCTGAAATGTTAAATGGTTCATTGTAATGGCGATGGAAATAATACTATAGACAATATACTTATGTACTTATATATACTTTTGGTGGAATATTAATTTATTTAAAACATATCTTTGATACAGGACTTTTGACAGGTAAAATGATACCGACATTTCGTAGGGATGTTTTCTTCTATTGACACTTTATTATATACTAGCTGTCCCGCCAAGCTTCGCCCGGGTGAAAAAGTTAAACTTCCTGAAACACGATCGCAGCGCCACCTATCGGTGTTGTCCAATTGCGATGTAAGCTATCCTATCTTTTGAGTTGGATCAAACTGCTCACGTTGTGCAAATTTGTTTAAAATCGGTTAAGTAGTTTAGGAGCCCATCGTGGACAAACAACGTGACACGTAATTTATATATATTAAGATTTATCCTCATGCCTTCCTATAAGGGTCCCCGAAGGGGTAGGCAGAGGTATATAGGTGCCAACGTGACACTATATTATAGTAGCAATTTTTTATAGTTAAGATGTTTTCAGATAGTTCACACAATAACATCAGAGATCACAGATGTCCTATGCCTCTCATGACAATTTCCTGTCCTTAGTATGTATCATGACACATGAGTGGTAGAAGGGAGCCATCACCTGTCCATATCGTTCATCTTGAGAGCCGCTGCGACCAGCTCCAGCCTGGTCTGCGCGGCCAGGTCCTTCCAGCCCTGCTCTTCATACGACCTCAGCGCATCCATGAGGAACACCACCGCTTTGCCGGTTTCCCCCAACTCCGAGTAGAATTCTGCCAGGTCGCGTCCGATCAGACGCGCAAATCTGGTACAATCATCATTATGTCGATCAATAATCAATACTTCAAGAGTACCCTAAACCGGCGAGGGTGAATGTGGTTAAAGCAAAAGTGGTAGAACTCTTCAAGAACTAGGCGTGATGATATATAGCCAATAAGATACATACATACATATCGTCACGCAGAGTTCCTAACGGGTTAGGCGGAGAGAATAGGGCGCCAGTTCTCTCTAGACTTATAGACAAGATCGTGCAAACTATACAGATCGGATAGCGTTAACGCTAACAAAAAAGGATTTTGTCTCTTTCGATTGGTAGTGTAGTATACATAGTATTTCTTAAATACATACATATCATTACGCCGAGTCCCTAACGGGGAAGGTAGAAAGTATACCGCGCCAGTTCTCTCTAAACTTACACAATATTACTTAGCATACCTTAACCTTCCAATATGCTTGTAGGTGCCCATGGCGAGCTCAGCCAGCTCCAAGTAGTATTGCTGGAAGCTGGTCTTGCTGCACAGAGCCTCCTTCAGGCGGTCGGTGGGGGTCGGCTGGTGGTTGTTTGGCTCGCTGTCCCCCATGCCGGCCGACAGCATTACCACCAGGTGGAGCTGTTCCGACGACGGCTCCGGCGACCCTGGTAGCAGGCCACACAGCTTGCCTAGCTCGTGCAGCTGCGAGTACATTGAAACAGCTTAAAAAAAATTGGGCACACTTGCGAGCGATGGTGGTCAAATGGTTTAAGCAGTTTGAACTCCAATCCATACCAATATTATTTTTAGTACCTACAGTGATTTGTCTCGTAACTCGTAGCTCGAATATACAACTCCGCAAGATGAACCAATCAAAGTGGTTTAAGATTTGGTACAAACATACCTATTTGGCACCTAAAATATATCTCTGACGGATAGTGGGTGTATTGGGTATTACCTATACACCTCTGACCTATACCCCTTCCGGGACCCTTGTGGGAAGGCGTGAGGATATTATTATTATTTTACAAACTTAAACTATGCATCTTTCAGCCTTAAGTCGGCATATCCTGAACTAGAGCACTACAGGTTCGTATTGCCTGGGAGAGAAACTTGAAGCTGAAATAACAGCTGGAGAAATATGCAGGGTAGCGCTAGGCATGCCGTACGAGGGGGCACCTTGTCCTTAGCGTGGTGCAGCAGCGGCGCCTGCGCGGCGGCCAGGCGGTCCAGCTGCGCGGGCGGCGCGGGCAGCCGCAGACCCTCGGCCGCCGCCAGCAGCGCCCAGCAGCCCACCGCCCCCCGCGCCGCACTCGCGCCGACCACCTCCAGCTCCACCACTGCGCCGTGCACCATCGCCAGGCACCGGGACAAGATCTGGTGCACACATACCAACTCTTCATTCAAACTCTGTTTTCACTAAACACTTTCAGGATCGGAGCTACCCGCATATGTTGCAAGTGGTATCAATATAAATAAACGACTAGCTATAAAGAAAGTACTGGGTATGATACGTGGTCTCAATGGTGCTAAGCGTCCGGCTCTAGCGATTGAACAGCTGATCCAAGAATTGGGAATCTCGGGCAGTATATACCTAACCTCGGTAGGTATATACCTAAATAAACCAAGGAAAAAAGGCCTGTCCAAGATCCCAGTTGGAGTAGATTAGATATTAACGGGAAATCGTAACTCAAAAATAGCAATAATCGCAATTTAAGACCTTGTGGTGACTTTATTGACGGGATAAACACATAATTGATTAGGTTAACTACTCTCTAGTCACTATAAACGGTGTACAAAGTAAAAAGACATGATACTTATTCTGTTTTTGCTGTCTATACACAATTGTTTCGTAATTACACCGAGAACATTAGTAATAAATTGCACAGTATTAATTACTTTCAGTGAATGCGCCCGCCGCTTCATGTTCAGCCACGCAACAATTATAGGCAGTAAATTATAAACGTAGCTATCTAAATTGTTGATGGCCTGTTGGCAGACTGCTAACTAGTAGTGTAAGCGAAACTAAATGTTACGAGCAAATATTTATGTGATAAATCGCGACCCGATCGTGAATGATGATCCGTTTTTATGTGTACCTATTTGTTTAATTACAATGCAAATCTTTATCTATTTACCTTAAGATCAACATAGCTTGGAGTTTAATATGACTAATCCAGAAAATCTGGAGGAAAACCTTGATATTTGGATAGGGTATAATGCTATTACAAAATAAAACCGCCACTTGCTTCCGTTCCGACGGGTGCTATCGTACTAAGATTATACGAAAGTTTGTGGTATGAATGGATGTGTGTTACTCAATCACGACAGAAAGGCTGCACAGTATTAAATGAAATTTGGCACAAAATAGATTACTAACTGGATTATCACATACAATATATTTTACAAAAATAATTGCCAATGACATCAAAGTTTGCACGGGTGAAACCGCGAGACACCGCTAGTTTTGAATAAATAAACCTTACCTACTTAAGATAAACACAATAAGACCTAGGAAACGTATGTTCGTTAGTTTTTAGTCGACCCACAGACGTGACGGAGGGATTTAGTTTCGTAATATGCAGTAAGTGAGCGTATTTAAAAAAATACTGGTTTCCACATAAAACTTAGGGATATTTTACTTTATCATATTTATCCTTACTAATATTATAAATGTGAATGTAAGTTTGTTTGTTACGCTTTCACGTAAAAACTACTTGACCGATCATGATGAAACTTGGTACACATGTTCTTGGAGGTATAAGAAGTAACATAGGATACTTTTTATTGAAAAAACAAACCATTTTTACGAAAGATAAAAATGCCGTCCACGCCGACGAAGTCGCGGGCACAGCTAGTTATTAATATAATAACCAATGTATGCTGGCTAACACTAACCCACAAATATGTTTTGTAATATTTTCATAAAAGATAAAATGGTGGTCACTGTTAACACATTTCAATATAACATACTCATGTATAATTTATAGGTTTCCCATTACATTCATAAAAACATTTGTATATATACCTACTATGAATATGAATGTATGAAAACATCTAATAACTGGATTAGATAATAAAGGTAGCTAATAAGATTAGGTTCGAGCAGTTACCTGCGACGCAAAGGTCGCAAATTCGAATCCCGACTGTACCAATGAATTTCTGAATTTAAGTACAGTGATTAGTCACACCACGAGCTTTACGGTGAAGCAAAACATCGAGAGGAAACCTGCATACGTCTGAGAAGAAATTCAAAGGCGTATGTATAGTCGTGCCTGAGTAACGGCGATGGACTCGCCATCTGTCACGTTGGCACCTAATATACCTCTGGCGGAAAGTGAGTGTATGGGTATTACCTATACACCTCTGCCTACCCCTTCGGGGACCCTTGTGGGAAGGCGTGAGGATAGATAATAAAAGTTTTAAATAATAATATAATTAAAATCATTGCCCAAATTCAATTCTGCTATTTCAATTAAACAAATGGCGAATATTACCATTATGTGAGACGATATACAATTCTTGTAAAATGGACACAGAATCAAAATTACTGTATAGTCAGTATACTCTATACATACCTCCCAAGGCTTACATATGCGTAACAACATGGCACTTTGTCTTTGGAACAAATAGCTCCTAAAATCCAGCAATGAAGCCTTCCTCTTAATAATGAGCTCTCTTAAGTGCTGAGGCACTAGCGTCGTGAGCCTGACAGCCTGCCACGACGTCACTGGCTGCCGGAACGTGTCGAGCCATTTTGGGCTCTCCGCCACATTGGAATTGAGCACAAATTGTGAAAACAAAGCATCTAGTTCATCATACTGAACTAGTGCTTCATCATATAATCCTAGCATATCTAGGACAAATGCTAATTGTTCCTGAAAAAGACAAGGTACAGTATTTTATCATTGATGTGGATGAACCTAAAGTCATATAGGGGTGCCAAGTGGTTACAACCTTTAAGAATAGATATTCTCACATTACCTCTGCCACCTCTATGAGGGAATCAGAGAGATGATTTTGTATTTATGTAATTTTTTTTGGATGGATATTAGCCTAACTGACAAGTTATACTCTGAAATCTAAGAAGAAATGTATATTGTACTTGTTCATACTAACCTGAAGAATAAAATATTTACAAAAATCCCATTCTGGCTCATTCCGCTTCTCCCTCTGCTCTCTCATGTACTCTTCAAACTTTATCAACGATTTGTTGTATGCAACTAGGATGAAGTGTCTGATCTTTGCCACAAGTGACCTCCATGATTCTGCACTCCTTGCTTCTGACTTAATGGGGTTGATTACTGAAAGGAACCTATCCTCTGTTTGCTTAACAGCAAAATCACCCTTTATTTTATCTAAAACGGTAGTTCTCGGGAGCAATTTGTTAGTTTTCCTTATATCATAAGTCTCTACTAGAACTATCATCCAATCTGTTATTCCAGCAACTTCTAATTGTTTCAGCCATGACTCTACATCTTCTCGCAATGTTGTTTTGTAATATTCAATGTCCTGAAAAGTTATCACAAATCTGTATTTTACTGGAAACAAGATTTTTGGCCTGTCCGACATGTAAATACTAGCCTATTGATTAAAACTTTCTTAAGCCTGCTTACTTTCCATATACATATGTACTATGGTTCATTGTCTATTATTTAACTTATCAACACACATAGCATAAACTTACCACACAATCAGTCCAGTAAATATGCAATATGGGCCGCTTCAAAAGGTTCTGTTCCAACTGCAACTTATCTCTATTAAATTTAATGAATGAGGCTTCTAGGTACACAGACTTGGTGGCTCGTCCGTATGATCTTCTCCATTCGCAGGAGTCCTGAGGTATTGCTGCCACTAGGGGCGCCTCTATAGTGCAGAACAAGTTCCAATCGCCCGCACCTACAGTAGTAATTTTAATTATCAACAAATTTTAACGATTATCTCTAAAGCTCAGTATCAAACACTTACATGTTACTATTGGTTTATGTGTCATTCCTTCGCTATTGTATTTGGAATTATCGAAACCTTTCATTTTTCATCCACTGTTCATCATCAATATTCGTCGATTTTGCGGACATGTCACAATATGATTCCAATTAAAAAGAACCCAAATCCACCCACTTTATAGGCAGTAAGTAAATTCTAGCACTACTGGTCTTCAATACGATACTGATAATAACTACAGATGTTTAAAAATTTATATTATTTATTCAATGTTTTTTTTTACGTTTCAGTACCTACCTACTTATTTACTCACTTACAAATTAAAATTTTGAGAATTTGTCAAAACGCTGTCATCAACCAACTCGACAGCTAAATTTGTTCCATTTCACATAAAGAAACACTGCAAACAGAAATAGGCAACTGTGTTCATTTACTACATAATAATTATATTTTTTTTAGGCTAGGTTTTATAAAGATATTAGGTACTATATATTAAATAAATATTTTGTGCTTGTATTTTTTCGTCGTCAATGGTTTGTAATAAACCAAATAAATGAATTAAAGTACCTCCTGATATTTTGTAAGCCATAACGGTGACCAAAATACATGCAGCTGATGCAAGTATTAAAGTAGTGAAGTTGTAGTAAAATGTGTGTCCAATAAATATTCGACATACATTTTATTATGGTATGGTATATTAGTTTATATGTAGTTAAGTGGTTTCAATACCGAAATGAGTAAGTATGAGTGAAATAAATAAATAAATAATTTTGGACCCGCCCCTGACCACCCCTTCGGGGACCCTTATGGGAAGGCGTGAGTATATATAAATAAATTTGGACTCGCCATCTGTCACGTTGGCACCTAAAATATATCTCTGGTGGAAAGTGGGTGTGGTGTTACACGTGCCTCTGCCTACCTTGTGCGGAGGCGTGAGGATGTATTATTCATAAATTTAATTGCCATGAACTAATGGCCTTGCTTGTCTATTTTTTAAGTGTGCAACATTCTTAGTCAATTTAATGTGTATTGATTGTCTATGGTTCGCCAAAATGTCGCTTACTGTTT
The DNA here is from genome assembly GCA_016069955.1 of Drepana arcuata. NCBI lineage: Eukaryota > Metazoa > Arthropoda > Insecta > Lepidoptera > Drepanidae > Drepana > Drepana arcuata. The sequence goes on along the minus strand of JACCPG010002290.1, from coordinate 135 downwards.
TGGTATCGTCCCGCAATAAAGAAAATTAATTTTCACATTTTTACATGATTCATGTAATCGAACCAAAACTTGTTGATAATTAAAATTACGAGTATTGTTGGTGCCACTATCAGGTACGTACGAAAAGTTTTATTG
>JACCPG010002289.1:0-37162 GCA_016069955.1 Drepana arcuata | reverse complement strand
AGTTACACCACGAACTTAACTTTTAAGGAGAACATCGTTAGCAAACGTGCATATGTCTGAGAATAATTTTTTTTATACAACAGGACTGGCAAACAAGCATACGGCCCACCTGATAGAAAACGGTTATCGCAGCCTATTTACGCTTACAATACCGAAGTATCACTTGCGCGTTGCCACTCTGTGCTTGACGAGTTATACTGTGTTGGCAGCATAATGGGACTAATGCCTCTGCTGCCAACACAATATAACAATCCTTCCCCCCTCCCCAAGGAGCTCATTATTGGAAATGGAAACCTTATTCACAGCGTAGGAACACAGCACAAAAAAATTGTGTTATTTGGCTACGGACATAAGGTGGAGGTCCTGCCCCAGTCGGGCAACTCCAAATTAGAACGGAAAACCCGTTATGCCCTACCTCTCTTATAATTCTCCTCTTATAATTTCAAAGATGTATGCTATCTTCTTAATACACATAAGTTTAATGTCCGCGATGGACTCCTAAACTACTCAACCAATTTCAATCAAATTTACACACCGTGTGCAGTTTGATCCAACTTGAAAGATAGAATAGCTTACATTACAATTGGACCCGATAGGTGGCGCTGCGATCTTCTTTCAGGAAATTTTACTTTTTCACCGCGGGACAGTATAATATATAGTCGTAAGAATTTAGCTAACAACATGCCAGGCGCCGTCTGCACCGAAACACGGCTAAGTCTCTCAAAGTTAATGTCAAGTTATGTTCTCAAAGCAGTCAAATTGTAACTGCATTTGTGATGCAACAAAGTGCCTACCAGTGGGCGGGAACTTGTTCCTATTGTTTGTCTGTAGAGAGTATTCACGTTTTTAAACACATCTAGAAATTATCCTCAAGCCTTCCCGAAAGGGTCCCCGAAGGGTTAGGCAGAGTTGTATTAGGTAATACCGAAACTTTCCGCCAGAGATATATATTAGCTGCCAACGTGACAGATGGCGAGTCCAACGCCGTTACTCAAGCACGACTATAAATACGCCCTTGAATTGCTTCTCAGACGAATGCAGGTTTCCTCTTATTTTAAACCATCGCATTAAGTAGTTTTAAAAATTCCTATAACAACACCCACATCGGTAACTCTTAAATTGCGTACACAAATTACTACAGCTCTCGCTGACTCCAGACGAGCGATCGCGAAAGTTATAATGATGGGAACCAACCAATTTGTTTTGTACACAAACGCGATGACATTTCAAGATACCAATTCAATTTATAGACAGTAAAAGATAACGTAAGATTTAAATCGCAATTGAGAATTGAATGTTCGAATATTAAAATGCGATGGGACGTGGTGGCTGAGTAGTTCGAGTGTCTAGCCACAAAAATTGCAAGTCCGAATCTCGACTGAAGCATGACTTAAGTACAGTCATTAGTCACACCACGAGCTTTACGGTGAAGGAAAACATCGAAAAGGAACATGTATACGTTTGAGAAGAAATTCAAAGGCAAATATGCGTGCTTGAGAAACCGCATTAGGCTCGAAATCCAGCGAAAAATGGGTACGTGGTACTGCACTCCTTCGCCTTCTCCTTGCCCTTGGACCCTTCCGAGACCCTTGTGGGAAGGCGTGAATGTATGGAGATGAACAAAGAACAATATACCGTAAACATTTGTATAAAGATGTAGGTACTACCCACAAGTTTTTGTCTCAGCAAGTGTAACGCAGAAACTGTCTGGTGAATTTTAATGCGACTATAACCGTTACAATGCTACAGAGTGAAACGTTTGAGGCAAGTAAGGTTGGTAGGCAATGGTGTAATATTACCCATATCCCAATGATGATATTTTTTGTGCTTGTGTGGGTAACTGATGGCTAATGCCTTTCAGATGACTTAATCACTTATATATAATAATATATCCTCACGCCTTCCCACAAGGGTCCCCGAAGGGGTAGGCAGAGGTGTATAGGTAATACTCACACACCCACTTTCCGCCAGAGGTATATTAGGTGCCAAAGTGACAGATGGCGAGTCCATCGCCGTTACTCAAGCACGACTATACATACGCCTTTGAAGTTCTTCTCAGACGTATGCAGGTTTCCTCTCGATGTTTTCCTTCACCGTAAAGCTCGTGGTGTGACTAATCACTGTACTTAATATAATTAGTACACAGGCACAAAATTTGTTCATAACACAAAAAATGCTCCAGGTAGGGATCGAACCAGTGACCAGCTATATTCTATATTATATTGTATCAGCTAGCTACTAAGAGTAAGTAGTTAAAGCCGTGGTGGCCGAGTGGTTCGAGAAGTCGCCTGCAACACAAAGATTACAAGTTCGAGCCCAACTCACACCACGAGCAATTCACTAATGTGTAGTAACTAATAAAAGGTGTTAATAAATAAGGTGCCATCCGTCCCATTGGCACCTTAATACATATACGACGAAAAGAGGGTGTTATTACACCTCTGCTAACCCTTTGGGTCTTCTTGTTAGTAAGCGTCAAGATACCCTTTTCGAAATCGCTGTCCTCACTTCTTCCCACAAGGGTCCCCGAAGGGGTAGGCAGAGGTATATAAGTAGGTAGGTTCTGCCAACTTACATACATAGATGTCAATTCTTACTTTCTAGTTCACATAGAGCCGTGGTGGCCGAGTGGTTCGAGCAGTTGCCTGCGACGCAGAGGTCGCAAGTTCGAATCCCGACTGTCTAAACTACCCCTTCGGGGACCCTTATGGGAAGGCGTGTGGATATATTATATTATATATAGTTCACATTTTTCATAACAATTTCTTGGTCTTCTTCAATCAACTTCGAACCTGTTTATACAATTACTATATTATAAATTACGTCATTTTTATTTACAATAACAACAATTAATAATATTTACAAAGAACAGTTGAAACTAACTACTTACATACATACATACATACATACATACATATAATCACGCCTCTTTCCCGTAAGGGTAGGCAGAGACCACTTCTTTCCGCTTGCTACGATCCTTACATACTTCTTTCGCTTCGTCCACTTTCATTATTCTCTTCATACATGCTCTTCGGTTTAGGGTACTCTTGACCTGATTACTACTACTTACAGATAAAATATTTGTCCCATGGGATAAATTACTATATTATTTGTCTATTCCATCTATTAATAACGTTTACAAATTATATTTATATGTTTAAACAATTCAAAGACGTAGGCGGGCCGTGCCCCTAACGAAGGATAGACAAATTGATTGATGTGGATATCGAAACGCGCCATGATGAATGATGTTGGAAATGATCTCATTTGGCCTCCACTATTGTTTAATAATGATAAAATCACTTTTTTATGCGACGACGATGAAGAAAAAACATTTTGTTTTGAGGGTATGACACACTAGCATGAATCCAATGATTTAATATAATGTACTAGCTGTCCTGCCCAGCTTCACTTGGGTGAAAAAGTTTGTCGTCCTGAAACACGATACGTACAATAAGTTTTTCTGAACTTAAGTACAGGGATTAGTCACACCACGAGCTTTACGGTGAAGGAAAACATCGAGAGGAAACCTGCATACGTCTGAGAAGAAATTCAAAAGGCGTATGTAATAGTCGTGCTTGAGTAACGGCGATGGGCTCGCCATCTGTCACGTTGGCACCCAATAAACCACTGGCGGAAAGTGGGTGGGTGGGTATTACCTATACACCTCTGCCTACCCTTCGGGGACCCTTATGGGAAGGCGTGAGAATATATTATTTATTTGCTGTAATTAAATGTTAGCGATTCAGTGAATACCAACCTTAATGCAAGTACCATTGGTAACTGTCATCTATCGGCTATAGGAATCAGAGCCGTGAACTCGTGTCTATATAACTATAAATATTACTATATGCTAAATGATGAGCACAAATACTTGGACAAAAACTACCTTAAAACTGACATAAAACAACTTTTCACCTAAGACAATTCTTTTGCTAAAATTTTACATTCACATACTTGGAAATAATTATGATTTATCCTGACGCCTTCACACAAAGCTCCCCGAAAGGGTAGGCTGAGGTAGTACCCACACACCCGCTTTCCGCCAGGGGTATATTAGTTGCTAAGCGTAACAGATGGCGAGTCCATCGCCGTTACTCAATATATGATAAAATTTGGCACAAAGATTATTACCTTGAAGCACATATGATGTTGTAGAAAAAATCGTATGGCGGTGGTAAAAAAAAATTGGTAGGCCCTTCTTTGGCACGTGCTATTTAAATAAAAGGAGATGGATCCACAGGCAGAATATCAGAAAGATAATTTATCTTAAACTCTGCGTAGAAGGCGTGATCTCTAAGTTCTAAGGTAACCTGAGTTCATACTTAAATATGATGGGCGGGCGAAACGATTTCCATCTGGCGAAAGATCGCCGTCCCGTCTCGGTTATTTAAGAAAATCATAAACACCGTTTGGCTGTGACTGTACACAGAACAGCTGACAAGTAAAGTGTTGCTCATTAACCGGGAGAAAGTACAATCGTCGCCACTTTTCATAATGTTTTCCGTTCTTTGAGCTAAGGAAAGTGATGCGTTTCACTTTGGTGGTCTTAAGACAATTGTAACGTGAAAACTATTTGTTGCGGTGAAAAGTGTGTTTTTTTCGGTTTGTTTTCGTTTAGAAAATGCTTATTGGATAACTTTTCTAAAGGAGGATTTAAAACCTCATTATCTTTAAGTTTTCTACTTATATTGGGGAAAATGTTTGTATTTTGTTTATTTTAAATGTTAGGTTTCATTAATATTTACTAAATGTTTCTCTTACTTGTATGGTCTCGAACTAACTATTTGAATTTCTCGTGACAAGGGAGATCATTCAGCATAGCTTGCTTTGGACGCCGAAAAGTTCGAATCTCGACTGTATCAGTGAGTTTTCTGAACTTAAATACAGTGATTAATCACATTACAAGCTTGCATTAAAGGAAACCATAGAGAGGAAAGTGTTTGAGAGACAGCGGTGGACTCACCATCTGTCACGTTGACACCTAAATACATCGCAGGTGAAATGACGGTGTTATTATTGTTATTATCCTATCAGGTTTTTTTCTTGAAAATGGTAATTTTATTTCTTATGTGACGATCAATCAGTGATTCGTTTCTCGGAAAAATATTAATAAATGGTTGTTGATTAAATTTGAATAACCCTTCGTGAACCGTTGTGGAGAACGTCTATTCCTCTGGATTTACGTCAAACAACTTTGAACCAAGCATGGCTTTAAGAGGTCAAGAATCAAACTGTCAAATGGTACGTTCCATATCAGACCGTTTCAAATCATCCTAACTCAATTTGTTAACGCGAACATTCGACGCGGTCGGAACCAATCAAATGCAGACCTTCATATAATGATGATGTGATTTACTGGAACCATTCGGGTTCGCTGGAAATAAGGTCTGAAGTTCGATTCAAGATTTCATCCTACTATTATTATAAATGCGAAAGTTGGTCGGGTTGGTCATTCCTCTTTCATGCAAAAATTACAAAGAATAAATTATATTTCATTTCAGAAATCAAAGATAGCAATAAAAATAAAAATATATGAAGCCGTGGTGGCCGAGCGGTTTGAGTAGTTGCCTGTGACATAAAGATCGCAAGTTCTAATCCCGACTGTACCAATGAGTTTTTCTTACGTTCAATGATTATTTACACCACGAGCTTTTTTACGGTGAAGGAAAACATCGACAGGAAACCTGCATACGTCTGAGAGGCAATTCAAAGACGTATGCGTACTCTGGTGAAAAGTGGGTGTGTGGCTACTACCTATACACCTCCGCCTACCCCTTCGGTGATCCTTGTGGGAAGGCGTGGGGATAAAATAAAAAATATGATTATATTTATATTTAATATTTTGACATTTATTTAACTCCGAAAGAGTCCGAAAGAGGCTTAGGTAGACCACGATTATTTCAACGGACGTAAGAGGAACAGGGATCATTTCCTACCACACGATGGGTTTGAGAAGATTCGATACCCTTGGCTAGCGTCTATTTCATTGGCGTTATTTGCCGCTTTGGCGTTATAAAACGAACATTAATAGCGAACATTTATATTTGAACACGCAACGAACGCGGTTCAAGCACGCAATAACATCCGTAAACATCGAAAAAACTATGTGTGGTTTCAATTCGTGTGCGATACATTCTTGATTTAAAATCGTGAGTAATTTTTACAACACATAGGAATCTATATTTTTTTTTTCTAAACGGTTTGTCTTTATTTATTGACTGCGAAAACTATGGTTCTCACACCAATTTAACATGTAATTTTAATTATGTATTTTCTACATCTATTTATAATAACAATATCAAATATATAGTATAAAGAGTACTCGAAACCGACGAGCATGTTTAAAGACTGATGAATGTGGACGAAGCTAAAGAGGTATGCAAGTCTCTCTAGACTTGCATACATAGAGAACTGGCGCTCTATACTCTCTGCCTACCCCGTTAGGGACTTGGCGTGATGATATGTATGTATGTATATCATATACTTTTCGCCTTAGATATATTATTTAGATGCCAAAGTAAGCCATAGTGCCAAGAAATGGTGGGTCCAACGCCGTTTATTTATCACATATGTCTTTGAACTTTTTCTTAAACGTATTTAGGTCGTGGTGTGACTAATCATTGTACTTAAGTTCACAAAATCTCATTGTTACAGTCGGGAATCGAACTTGCCATCGTTGTGTTGCAGGCTAATGGTCGAACCACAACCACCAAGCCATTCACTATTTTTTAATACATTCCTTTTTTATAATAATAAAAAATATGTATTTTGTTATGTAACCAGATACATAAATTTAGTAAATAGCAGATCGCTACAAATATATATATATATAAATACATAACAATATACAAAGTACGTATGTAGATAGTAAAATATAACTCACACTAACCCACGTACATATCAACATCCCGACTCTCCCGCGGGTGAGGCAGAGAGAGTAGAGCGCCAGATCAGTCAATACTCAAACCCATGCCACTTCATCCTCATTCATATTCAACCATTCTAGCTGAAATAAATTTAAGCTGTCTCTTACGTTTAACAAAAGATTTAAATTTTGTTAAATGTTTTAAATAAAATATCACTGACAAAGGAATCCTTAGTGCACAAAACTATAAAATCAATTATAAATGGTTTCCTTGGCATAAAAACAATCTACAAGTTATAATATCTTAAATACTTCAATTACTCAACACACGAGCACTCAATTTTCCATTAAAAAGAAAAACAATAAAAACTACACCATTATTATTTTTTGTACCCAAGTCCACAGTTTCCGCGTCAATCATCCGAAGCGCTAACTGGTCGGTTAAAGCATCAAACGCATAACTAATATGTGGACTCAGACATTAGGAAGTTATCATCATTATGACGTCACATAATTGTCTGAAGTTCACGCTTTTATAGGAAAAAATCGAGCATGCTGCGGTGATTTGCATTAGGTAATATTCATTAAGTTAGAATATAAGATTCTTCTGTTATTTATTTATTTTATCCCTACATACATATTTGATGATCAGAAGCGGTTACCGTAGCCTATTTACGCTCACGATACCGAAGTATCACTTGCGCGTTGACACTCTGTTTTCGGAGAGTCATACTTGGCAGCATAATGTGACTAATCCCTGTACTGCCAACACAATATAACAATCCTCCCCCTCCCCAAGGAGCTCATTATTGGAACCTTATTCATCGCGCAGGAACACAACACAAAAAAATGTGTTATTTGGTTCTGTCCCAGGCAAGCAGCTCCTTATTCGAACGGGAAACCCGTTATGCCCTACCTTTCTTACGTTGGCACCTAAAATATATCGCTGGCGGAAAGTGGGTGTATGGGTACTAACTATACACAGGATATGAGGAGACCTTATAGAAGTCCGTAGCCAAATAACACATTTTTTGTATTGTGTTCCTACGCGGTGAATAAGGTTTCCAGTAATGAGCTCCTTGGGGAGGGGGGTTTGGGGAGGGGGGGAAGTTTATTATACTGTGTTAGCAGCAGAGAGATTAGTCCCATTAAGCTACCAACACAGTATTACTCCCCGAACACAGAGTGGCAACGCGCAAGTGATACTTCGGTGTTGTAAGCGTAGATAGACTGCAGTTTTCCATCGGGTGGGCTGTGCTTTCTCTCTTGTTGTATAAAAAATACTTCACTGTACTCTTCAATAAAATACATTGCTACAGTCGGGATTCAAACTTGCGATCTTACTACTCAAACCACTTGGTCACCGCGGCTTCTTGCAAACTTGCAAGGATACGTTTCAGAATAAAGTCAATTACGTTGCTATATTATATAGTGTATATATATAGTGCTTCAGAAACGGCGATGGACTCGCCATCTGTCACGGCACCTAAATATGTCCCCGGATGAAGGAGAGCGTTCCGTCTTCTAGGTCAATGATTGAAACTATCCTCATTATTTTCGCTCGGCCCACGCAGCTGTCTCCGCTCAAATTGCATGACACTAAAAGCCTAAGACAATGGCTTTAGAGACAAAGCCCTATTGCCCAACGGACACCAGTGACGTCGAATAAGTATGCAAATGACAATTAATCCAAAAACTGGTACCATTTGTCGAAATCACAAAGGTTACACTTTTAAACTCGATCGGAAAACCGGTTGTTACTCTAAATATACAGTATGCTTCAGAACAAAGGAGTGTTGTCTTCTAGAAGTTATTTGTTGTTGTGAATATATCCATAGAAAGGATGAGTGAAGAAAGATTGACGAAACAGATATACAAAGCAAAAGTGTGTGCAAGAAGAGGCAGAGGAAGGCCACGTTCCAACTACCTGGATAAAATAGATCGGACTCTGAAGGACGGGAACGTTAAGAGTACTCGAAACCGATGAGCATGTATGAAGAGACTGATGAATGTGGACGAAGCGAAAGAGGTATGTAAGTCTAGAGAGAACTGGCGCTCTATACTCTCTACCTGCCCCGTTAGGGACTTGGCGTGATGATATGTATGTATGTATGAATATATCCTCGTGATTCAATAAAACAAATAGCTCCTAAGATAATAAAATGACAACATTATTAAAGGGACATGAGGGACACATCTACCATTTTGACGCTTGAAGTTAGTCGTTAATTATAGATAGTGCCCGCGCCCCACTATTCTTCCCTATAGTTTATAGTGTGAGTGTGAAACCTATCACTAATGTTTGTTTTCCACTAATGTGCAAACTTGTTGTCGGTACACGTTGTCATAGCTGTGGTGACCGAGTGGTTCGAGCAGTTGCCTGCGACGCAAAGGTCGCCAGATCGAATCCCGACTGTACCAATGCGTTTTTCTGAACTTAAGTACAGTGATTAGTCACACCACGAGCTTTACGGTGAAGGACAACATCGAGAGGAAACCCGCATACGTCTGAGAAGAAATTCAAAAGGCGTATGTAATAGTCGTGCTGGAGTAACGGCGACGGACTCGCCATCTGTCACGTTGGCACCTAATATACCTCTGGCGGAAAGTGGGTGTGTGGGTATTACCTATACACCTCTGCCTACCCCTTCGGGGACCCTTGTGGGAAGGCGTGAGGATATATTATTATTATTATTACATTGATTACCTATGAGTGCACGCGCACACTACAGTTCATGGAGTCGAGTCATAGGCCCTTGTTTTGTGATAGAAATTAGTGGGGTGCGCCTTCGATACGCCTTTTCAAATTATACTACGTGTCTGTACAAATCTGGATATTAAGTTTTGGATGAATGGTTGAATGAAATTAGACGCCAGCAATATCATGACAGCAAGTTCCTGTACGCATTCGTTCAATTTTCACACGAAAGGTTTTTCAACTTAAGATAAGTCTCACCAATGATTTATCACCCCAATTTTGCTGGTCAACGTCACCACCAGTCATGCCTGCCATGCCATACAGCGATGGACAACCCTTATATATAACTCCGCTCCTTATATATATAATATCGGAGTTATACAGACAAGTACTCGAACCATTCGGTATCGTGGGCGTAAATAGGCTACGGTAACCGTTTCCCATCAGGTGGGCCGTATGCTTGTTTGCCACTCTTGTTGTATAAAAAAATAAGGTTTCATAAACAAATGACGCGTAGGTGCTTGCGATTTTTTTCCAAATAACGAAGAGTTACCCCTGGTTGGTATAGTCTATAGGCTACGGTATTCGCTTACCAACAATCGTTATTGCTCTGTAGAAAAAGAGAGAGCAGGTATGTATGTTTCTCAGAGATTGCTGCCACTCACCCTCGGGCTGCGACTTTAAAAACGAGTTCCAGTCGAGTTCGTGATCAAATAGTAACGCAATGTAGCCAAACTTGACAATCAAGGCTACACACGGCAACTAATAAGCTGTGATCGGTACAATAACTTTCGTTTGGAACAACACGTCCGACTGCTATAAACGTCGTTATTGAACTGTGCGAAAAGGACAGATGCATATAATGTCCTCCCACAAGGGAGACAAGCTGATACTTTAGTTTTATTTATTAGACTAGCTGTGCCCGCGACTTCGTCCGCGTGGAATTTAACAAAAAAGTTGTTGTTTAGTTCTGAAATAAAAATAGCCTAAGTTACTCATTTTAACATCAGCTATCTGACAGTGAATGTTCCGTCAAAATAGGTCCAGCTGTTTCAGAAATTAGCCGGAACAAACAGACAGACAGACAGACACAAAAATAAAAATAAAAATTTGGAATATAATAATAATAGCAAAGATAAAATAAAAATAATAGCAAAAATAAAGAGCAAGTGAATGAATTTGTATATCTTGGAAGCATGTTCACACGAGATGGAAAGTATGAAAAAGATATTGAAAGAAGGATAACTGCCGGAAATAAGGTGAATGGAGCCATGTCGGCGTTGATGGGCAGTAAAAGTCTGAGCAAGAATGCTCGAGCTGCTGTCCACAACGCGATATTGGTACCTACCTTATTGTATGGCAGCGAATCCTGGGTATGTCAGAGGAAGTATGAAAATAGCTTGAATGCAGTCGAGATGCGATCTCTTCGAAAAATGTGCGGCGTAACGATATTAGATCGAATCCGCAATGAAGAGACTCGCAAATCAACTGGCGTGAATGAGGGCGTGATTGTAAAGATGAAGAAAGGTATGTTACGTTGGTTTGGACACATAGAAAGGATGAGTGAAGAAAGATTGACGAAACAGATATACAAAGCAAAAGTGTGTGCAAGAAGAGGTAGAGGAAGGCCACGTTCCAACTACCTGGATCAAATAGATCGGACTCTGAAGGACGGGAACGTTAAGAGTAATCGAAACCGACGAGCATGTATGAAGAGACTGATGAATGTGGACGAAGCGAAAGAGGTATGTAAGTCTAGAGAGAACTGGCGCTCTATACTCTCTGCCTACCCCGTTAGGGACTTGGCGTGATGATATGTATGTATGTATGTATAATAATAATAATAATATATCCTCACGCCTTCCCACAAGGGTCCCCGAATTTGGAATATGTACCGTATATATACATCCATGTGCATTTAGTAAAAAGCGGTTATTTTAATATTACAAACAGACACTCCAATTTTATTTATTTGTATAGAAGATAGATAAAATGATCCCTAACGGGATAGGCAGTGAGAGTGGAGCGCCAGTTCTCTCTAAACTTATATACTTAGGGACTCGGCGTGATGATATGCATGTAAAATTATCCAGAGCTGATTATCTATCTATTTCAATCCTAATATGGGAAACAGGAGCAAACCTCAGCTTTTTTATAGCTACTTACTTACCTAGGTACTTATATGTATCTTTTTTTTTTATATAAATTTCAAGTCTTCAGACAAACTTGTTCGAAGGGGTAGGCAGAGATATTGCGATTTGCATACATGTAACAGAGATAAACTCCATGTACCTACAGCTTGATTACACAAAACTAGCAACTCACTTGTCAGGCAGGGTTTACGATTTTTAATAAGCTACCTCAGAAATTAATTGAATTGCCTTTTGAAGGTTTTAAAGCTGTCATTAAACGTAAATTAATTCAAAAAGCTTATTATACAACATCTGATTATTCGAATGATGGCCATTCACGGCAATTAATTATTATTATATTTTATTATTTTTGACTAAAATACATACGTCTTTGAACTTCTTCTGCACGTTGCCACCTAAAATATATGGGGTACTAACTACACCTAAGCCTTCGGGGACCCTTGTGGGAAGGCGTGAGGATTTTTAACTGTGCCAAATTTACATACTTCCCCGTCCGATTAATGTTCGTAAAAGCTACAAAGTTTGTACGTTTTAATATTATAATTAGAATGAATAAACAGTTCCAACAAGACACACCGAACACTAATAAGGCAATAGCAACAAATCATTATTTTTTGTTCGATAACAAGAATGCTTCTAGAATTAATGGCATACATTTACCGTCGAGATATCTTTAACTATGGTGGGCGGACGATTATACCCGGCTTTGTATTGTACAGGATGTTTGTTTCTGTAGTCTACAGGGCCTGCAGGGTACCCGCTTACCATCAGGTCGCATGATTGAGTGTCACCTTTGTTGTAGAACCGGTTACATAATTGTTAACGTAGCGAAAGAGAACAGTAAGTCTAGATTCCGACCTAGATGTAATCTATAGAACCGCATAGAACGGGTCCATTATTTTAATAATAATATAATACATCCTACGATGTATAGGGAGGTCAAGGAGATTGTTTGTTTGTATTGAATAGGCTCCGAAACTACTGGACCGATTTGAAAAATTCTTTCACCATTGGAAAGCTACATTCACCCTGAGTGACATAGGCTATACTTTCTTTTATAAAATATCTTATGTCCACCAGTGCGAAGCCGGGACTGACCGCTAGTTTTTTATATATATACCACTCTGTATACGCAGTTATTGTAAGACAAAACAATTAAACAGTCAAAAACAAGTTGTGACTCGACTCGGCGGTGAATTTGCATATTCTTCTTTGTACTCAAACAAACTGGGACAAGTTTCGAATTTTCGTATCCCAATTGGACGGGCAAAGGTCGTATAACACCCACTTCTTCCACAGTTATATTCAACCACGTGTATTACGAAGATAGACCACTCGAGATTGTGGGAAACCTGCATACGTGTCAGATGAAATCTCTGAGAGTTATCTCTCTCTGTATAGTGCTTGTGAAACGGTAACGGACTCCTCTTTGCACACGTTGACACCTAAAAACAAACACAGTGATAAGTGGGTGCTGTATTTCCTTTGCCTGCAGGGAAGAGCGATTGGGCCAATTCGAACCCTAAGGGTAGGTAAGAATACTGTACAATCCGTTTATGTCATATTCACGTAATGGTTGTACTATGGCAGGTTTATTTGTATTGTGGCCGGTAGATGGCACTGTACCTATAGTATTACATTGTGAATCGCGCTACCATGGCGTTCTACGTGTATGATATATACTCGGGTTGAACACACATTAAACATTCGACACTTTTGGGGAATTTTATGTCGTTTCATTACTAACCCGATCCCAGTACCCACTTACTCGAGGAACAGACCATCAGTTTGTTCATGGTCCTTCGAGAAGCCAGATATCGGCAGGGGCACCTTGTGGTGCAGGTTTTTTGAGAATTAAATTAATGTCACTGACGGTGGATCGCCGTTGCAAACGTGACATAGGCAGGGGCTGATAAGCAATCAGTTCCCCGGGAGGCGCACCGTGCTGGCGTGCTTGGAGCACCGGAGCAGTGGAGCACCCTGAGAGCCGCGGTTGAAGGAGAAAAACGACAACGGAGCTATTTGAAGACAATACATGCAGGGATGCGCATGTATGAAATCGTGATACTTGTGTGAGTGAGTGTCAAGAAAACTGTGAGTACATTTTATTTAATTTGTCACGCAAAAAGTCACTTTATTTGTGTGAACAATAAAACTTTGTAAAAATTATAAAAATTGGAGATTTGCCAATCAAATTTGAACTTTAAACATTTGTGATAAAAAACTTGTAAAAATTGTAAATTGTCATATTAACTTAGAAATATTTTGTAATTTGTAGTTTAGGACTTAGAATAATTTCCTTAAAAACGAAGGTACGGGGAACCTATGTCCGATTTTCGTTAGGAATAAAATATTGCAAAAAGACTTGAATTACTTGCTTATTGAAAATTTTCATGAAATTTACTATTGAGTCAAATGTCATCTTTGTTTTGTTTATTTTCGAATTCTGTTTGAAAGGTTGATTGACACCAACATAGATTTATGTTGACATTTTATTTTATTCTAAATTTATTTCAAAAATGGAGTCTTTACTGAATTTTCAAGAAGACATTTACAATAGGTTGGTTAAAGCAAAAGTCAATTATTGTAAAAGTCCTAAGGTTCGAATTTCCAAAGATTACATAGAAGGAAGATTGGAGCTGTTAGATCAGCTATGGTTAGAGTTTACCAAGGGTCATAAGGATTTGATGCGTTCCATATCTTCATCTTCGGAAATAGCAAGTAAGAGTTATGTAAAGAATGAGATTTATGATAAAGCTGAGGATGTTTATCTTAGTCATAAGATTGAATTGAAAACTGATTTATCTGTATTCAATAATACAGAATCCATTCAACCTGCTACTGGTACTAGCTCTTCTAATTTAAAAACTTGTAATGTGAATTTGCCAAAAATTCACATTCCAACTTTTTCGGGGAAGTATTCTGAATGGAACACATTTAGAGACTTATTTCAATCTGTGATTCATAAAAATGAGCAATTAGATAGTGTTCAAAGGTTGTTATATTTAAAAGGCTATTTAAGTGGTGAGGCAGAACAATTATTAAAAAATATTCCAATTGCAGACAATAATTATGATAGATGTTGGCAATTGTTAAATGAACGGTACAACAACAAACGGTATATTTGTCATCATATTTTAAAACGTTTATTAAGTCAAAGAAATCTTGTACATGAGTCTGCTTGTGGTTTAAAAGAATTAATGAATACTACTAATGATTGTTTATCTGCTTTGTCAAATATTGGTATTAATACGGATACTTGGGATGTACTTATTATACACATCGTAACATTAAAGCTGGATCCGGAATCCAGAAGGCAGTGGGAATTCAAAGCAACAGACAACAATTCTACTGATGAGTTGCCTACGTATAACTCATTCCAAGAATTTCTCACAAACCGGTATCGAGCAATCGAGTTTCTGGATTCCAGGTCAAATGCAGGTAATAAGAATATTACTCATTATCCTATTGACAAAATAAAGGCAATGCATGTTGTAAATATAAAATGTCCTTTTTGTTCAGAAGAACATGAACTTAGTCTTTGTAAAAGGTTTATAGCAGAGTCTGTTGACTCGCGGCGTAGTTATGTTCTTTATAATAATATTTGTTTTTGGTGTTTGGGTAGTAATCACTCTGCCAAAAATTGCCAACGCAATTTCAAATGTCGCATTTGTCAAAAACGACATCATGCTCTATTACATCCGTCGGGTAACGGTACTCCAAGGGATCACAATAGCGGTGTAAATAATAGCACGGCTCAGGAGAGGTCGTCTATTAACAAAAATTCCAATTTTAATTTGGTTTCGAATGCTGCCGAAACTACTGATACGTCGCCGTTAGTATCCTGTTTTACGACCAGGAAGGTTAAGCACAGTCAAGTGTTACTTCCAACGGCGATAGTCGGAACAAAAGGTAAAAATGGTCAAAATTATACAATCCGTGCATTGTTAGACCAAGGCTCACAGTCATCTTTTGTGACCGAATCAACGGTCCAATTACTTGGCTTAAAGAAACTTCCTATCAAGAGTCAAATCTCAGGAATAGGTGGAGACCAACGATTTGTCTCCAAGGCTGCGGTGAATATGCAGATTACATCGCGTATTGATCGGAACGTAAAGATAAATGTAAAAGCTTATGTTTTGAAATCCATTACCACGATGATGCCGACTAATAAGGTAGCACCATTGGAATGGAAGGAACTTACCGGAATGGCATTGGCAGATCCAGAATATCATACACCGAGTCGTATTGATTTATTGCTGGGTGCGGAAGTATACACAAACATTATTCAGGAAGGTATGAAAAAAGGCCCACTTGGTACACCAATTGCACAATCATCTACATTAGGATGGATCATATCAGGTGCAGTGGATGAGGGGAGTGTGTCACCTGAAAGAAATTGTGACAAGGATATTAAAGTACAAGAGAATAAAATGTCAAAACAGTTTCAGGAGCTAGAAGATTCTTTCCCGATAACTGAAAGAAGATTAACTTCAGTAGAAAAGAGGTGGAAGAATGATGATCTGAAAGAAAAATATATGAAGGTTAATAGTGAGTACATAAATAAGAATCATATGAAAGTAATACAAAAGAAGAAAATAAATAATTCTAAGGTTATATACTTACCACATCATGCTATAGTTCGTGAAGATGAAAATAGTACAGCGGGTACAGGTACGTGTAAGGGTAATTTGGAGAAACAGAAATATACGAGTAATTGCAATGAGTTAATTAAAGAAATCAATAATGATAGAAAGCATAGTATAAAAGCGGAAGAAGCAATTAGAGGATGGAAAATAAAGACAGATGAAGCAATAAAAATTGTTGGATGTACCTGGAAACGCAGTGACGCTTCTCGGCACAAAGTTAGACTAAAAGGACCTGCAATAAAGAGAACTGCTTCTTCTGGTGCTTATTTAGAACGGCATAGGTTCTGCGATATGTCACAGGATGTCATCCATCATCGATGCTGCTCTAATTATCGATGCAGGTGGAAAGATTAAGGAAAAACAGATACCTAATGGGGCTTCAAGAGGTGTAACGCCGTCAGAGTTTAAATTGATTGATACTTGGTTTGGTTTCATGGTCCAGGATTTCCACAGAATAAATTAATTCAATATAAGAAATGGATGCGGAAAATGCAGAGGCCATCTGAATTCTTGACGTCAGTACTTACTTGTGATGTCTGCTTCAGGATTTTGGTGTCAGTGGTCTCGGCAGTATTTATCAAAATTTTATATTTAATCTCGAAAACCAACCATGCTTATAAAGGAGGATAAATTACCTTATAGTGGCTGGTAATATGGCAATGTGATTGCGACTCACCCGAGTCAGGTTAATATTGTACATTGTAAGAGTAGTGACTCTGAAAGTAAATAATGGTATGCTCAAGAGGCCTATATCTAAGTTGTGTCTCTTTCCTAATGCAAACTGGTAAATTGATTGTTTATTTTTGTGCTTGTTAAAGTAAGCTATTATTTAGGTTTATTTTAATAAGTAAATTGTGGATTTATTTTAAATAGTGTGTGTTAAACTTACCTTTTTTGAATTGTATATTTCATAGTTTATCATGGTGGGCGATTTGTAAAAGGACAAGGCTTAGTTGTCCTTTGGTGGGCGATATGTACAATCCGTTTATGTCATATTCACGTAATGGTTGTACTATGGCAGGTTTATTTGTATTGTGGCCGGTAGATGGCACTGTACCTATAGTATTACATTGTGAATCGCGCTACCATGGCGTTCTACGTGTATGATATATACTCGGGTTGAACACACATTAAACATTCGACACTTTTGGGGAATTTTATGTCGTTTCATTACTAACCCGATCCCAGTACCTACTTACTCGAGGAACAGAGCATCAGTTTGTTCAAATACAAAATTTAAAAATACCAATGCTGAAGACGTATTTCTGTGACGTTTACCAATGAATGCTACAAGTGACTAATACCTTATACTGCAAGCTTTCAATGGTAATCGCTTACCATCAATTGAGCCCTTTGCTTATTTGACTATTGGCAGTGGTATCAAAACAGCAACCTACTCCTTTAAGGGTCTTGTGGAAGTCTTAAAGATTGTGAGTCATATCAGTAATTATAATAATACATGAATAATTATAAGAGCCGTGGTGGCCGAGTGGTTCGAGCAGTTGCCTGCGACGCAAAGGTCGCAAGTTCGAATCCCGACTGTACCAATGAGTTTTTTCTGAACTTAAGTACAGTGATTAGTCACACCACGAGCTTTACGGTGAAGGAAAACATCGAGAGGAAACCTGCATACGTCTGAGAAGAAATTCAAAGGCGTAAGTATAGTCGTGCTTGAGTAACGGCGATGGACTCGCCATCTGTCACGTTTACCTAATATACCTCTGGCGGAAAGTGGGTGTGTGGGTATTACCTATACACCTCTGCCTACCCCTTCGGGGACCCTTGTGGGAAGGCGTGAGGATACTATAATAATACATCCTCACGTACTCCCCATAAGGATTCCCGAAGGGGCAGGCAGAGGTGTATAGGTAGTACCCCAGACCCACTTTGCGCCAGAGATATAGGTGCCAACGTAACAGATGGCGACTCCATCGCCGTTACTCAAGCACGACTATACATACGCCTTTGAATTGCTTCTCAAACGTATGCAGGTATCCTTTCGATGTTTTCCTTCACCGTAAAGCTTGTCTGTATATTAAAGTGTGTCTAATCACTGTACTTAAGTGCAGAAAAACTCATTGATACAGGCGAAATTCGAACTTGCGATCTTTAATGTCGCAGACAACTACTCAAACTCGGCCACACGGCTCTATCTCAAATCAGTAATTGAATTCACAAATACTTAATTTCAGTCCCAAAAAGTTCTCTTTTTTCAAGTCGGCTAACGCACATAACTTCAGGTCAATCGGTCAAGCAGATATTCGTTGAATACGCCTACAAATAAGAATTAATGCAATGAGGTCAGGCGATCAAACGAAAGCTTAACGTGGATAAACCTTGCTTTCAACGAAATGGTCTGGAAGGATTTGGCAAGGACAATGTTTGATTGATTTTGGTGAATATAACATAACGTCTCGAATGTAATAATTTACAATCTAAAAGTCATTAGTATTAGGGTTAATATTTGATTGTACAACTGTGTATATATCTGTAGGTATATGCAATATGAAAGTCAGCCGAAATTTTATATTTATTTTCAAATATGGGACGTCAAGAGTACTCAAAAGCACTGAGCATGTATGTATAAAGAGACTAATTAATGTGGACGAAGCAAAGGGATATGTTAGTCTAGAAAAAAGTGGCGCTTTATTCTCTCTATCTACCCCGTTAGGGACTCGGCGTGTTAACATTTATGTAATTTTAATTTTGTAGTTCTGCTAAAAGTAGTTCCATCGTGGTCTTCCCATAATACTTCTTCTTCTCCTATCCATACACTTTCGCTTTGTATATCTGTTTCGTCAATCATTCTTCACTCATCCTTTCTTTGTCCAAATCAACGTAACATGCCTTTCTTCATATTTACAATCACGCCTGTTGATTTGCGAATCTCTTCATTGCAGATTCTTTCTAATATAGTTACGCATTTGTGCGTACGTGGGTGTTTGGGTCCTATTAGTACACCTCTACCATTCGGAGACACTTGTGAGAGAGCGGAGGATGTTTATTTATATAATACTAGCTGTGCCCGCGACTTCGTCGGCGTGGACGGCTTTTTATCTTTCGTAAATTTTTTTTTTCATTAAAATGTATCCTATGTTACTTCTAATACCTCCAAGAATATGTGTACAAAGTTTCATGATGATCGGTTAAGTAGTTTTTACCTGAAAGCGTAACAAACAAACTTACATTCACATTTATAATATTAGTAGGGATTTATCCCTATCCACATTAACCTTTAGTCAAGTGTATCGAATGAAAAATAGACAGAGATTTAGACCTTAACTCGTGTCGTGACTCGCCCGCACTTAGCTTAATTGCTAGTTCTCTCATGACGTCTCGAGTACACTCCAGTTTACACTCTCACTACTGGATTGGTAGCTCGCTTTACTTCAAAGAATTACATCCATCGCGTAACTTAAGCTACTATTATTGCTATCCAGGGGCATGCTGCTAGTCTTCTTGGCACGTTGCCTCGGGATACCGATTTGGGACAAATATTTTATCTGTAAGTAAAATAAAATAAATAAATAAATATCCTCATGCCTTCCCACAAGGGTCCCCGAAGGGGTAGGCAGAGGTGTATGGGTAATACCCACACACCCACTTTCCGCCAGAGGTATATTAGGTGCCAACGTGACAGATGGCGAGTCCATCGCCGTTACTCAAGCACGACTATACATACGCCTTTGAATCTCTTCTCAGACGTATGCAGGTTTCCTCACGATGTTTTCCTTCACCGTAAAGCTCGTGGTGTGACTAATCACTGTACTTAAGTTCAGAAAAACTCATTGGTACAGTCGGGATTCGAACTTGCGACCTTTGCGTCGCAGGCAACTGCTCGAACCACTCGGTCACCACAGCTTTTTTATCTCTAAGTAGTTAGCTTCAACTGTTCTTTGTAAATATTGTGACATACATACATATCATCACGCCAAGTCCCTAACGGGGTAGGCAGAGAGTATAGAGCGCCAGTTCTCTCTAGACTTACATACCTCTTTCGCTTCGTCCACATTCATCAGTCTCTTCATACATGCTCGTCGGTTTCGAGTACTCTTAACGTTCCCGTCCTTCAGAGTCCGATCTATTTGATCCAGGTAGTTGGAACGTGGCCTTTATTTTTTACGTAAATATTTATTACGTAAATATTGTTAATTGTTGTTATTGTAAATAATGATTTGCGAGTAGCTACAATTATCCCCTCCAGATTGTAGGTAAAGTTTTTCTGAACTCAAGTACAAGTGATATGTCACGCTAAGCGCTTTACGTTGAAGTAAAACTTTGCAAGGAAACTTGCATACGATTGAGATGGAATTCAAAGATATGTACTACCCACTCGCGATGTATGTAGTCTAGTGGTTAGAGCTCTTGACTGTGAAACTTGAGGTCGCGGGTTCGAATCCGAGTATTTGTACCTTAGTCTTGGATGTCCTATGTATTTATGTATATATCTATCTATATAAGTAAATATATCGTTGTCTAGTTACCATAACACAAGCTCTGCTTAATTTAGAACTAGGTCAATTTGTGTGGAATTGTCCCAGGTATTTATTTATATATTTATTTAAAGGTTGAAATACATCTGTCAAACTCTTCAAAGCGTCTAGAGAAAACTTGCATACTTTTTAGAGTAAAGCAGTCAGGTATACAGTCAAATATCAGAATGTAAATATTGGTGCTTGGAAACACAGTGACTGACTCGCCATGTCTCAGGTTGACACATATACCCATCTCCTGTGAAATAGGGTGTTGTATGGTGACTCTAGTGGCAAGAAATTTACAATTTATGTATTAAAAGTGTTAACAATCTCGGCATGCGCACTATGTACTGGGAGTAAGCAACATTTACGTAAGTTACCTAAGTTAGTTTCAAGTAATGTTGCCCCAGCTTTATATACATACATACATACATATCATCACGCCAAGTCCCTAACGGGGTAGGCAGAGAGTATAGAGCTTTATATAACCTAAGCTAATCAATATTGAGTGAACATTACCGCTTCTAAGCACCAGGTGTTCAGAATATTACTAACGACATTCTTGGACAAAGATATTTTGTTCGCACACCTAGATATGACGACGGTCCGCTGCCTTCAATTGGTGTTGTAAACTAAGCCTTATCAGCGACTGTTACATGTACAATCGTGGTAGTAAAATATTAATTACCTTAAAGTCGACATTTGATTGCACCAGGACAATTATCAGTCCTGCCAACGTTGTAAACTATGAAAAGAATATCGCCTTTGCGTTTGCATATTACTTCATCATCATATCTTCACGCCCTAACGGGGTAGGCAGAGAGTATAGAGCGCCAGACTCTCTCTAGACTTCTCTCTAGACTCTCATACATCTTTCGCTTCGTCCACATTCATCAGTCTCTTCATACATGCTCGTCGGTTTCGAGTACTCTTGACGTTCTCGTCCTTGAGCGTCCGATCGATTTGATCCAAGTAGACTAGGTAAGGTAGGCATATTACTTATTTGAATAAATACATGAAATTCGGTATTCGAACTTGCCAGCGTTGCAGGCAAATTCTCGGACCACTCAGCCCCCGCGACCCTTAAATTAAACCTCAATAAATCTTATTCAGGTCATTATGTGATGTCGCTTCCAGTATAAGACATTTATTTCAAGTAATAGCTCACATGCGTTCGATTATTGGCATGACCGAGAGTTTTAAGTAGAGCACGTTCACTTTCCTACGAGCTTAGGTTGGAGCCGGACACCGAAACGATATTCAATCCTATTTAGAACAAGATAAAGTCTATATTAAGTAGGACTAAAAACACCGTGAACGGCGAACGCTGTCCACTTAGCACAGTTTCTAATATTGGACTTTACATTGTTGTGAGTAAGATAATATTTCGCTTGGCTATAATTGTGCCGGCGTGTTTGTTGTAAACACAGATTAGAAGACTTGACCCTAAATATTTGTATTAACATATGAAAGTAGTTATTTATGGCATAACGTGCCAATGTCACCTTTATTCATGAGTGCGAAAGAGATGGTTATATTTTTTTATATTCTTAGTGATAAGAAGCTAGGAAAATACATTTGAAGTGTCCGTGTCATATTAAAGTCACCTATTTAGATTAATTTATGGTTCTATTTGCAAATTCTTTCGCTTCGTCCACATTCATCCGTCTCGTCATACGCGCCGGTTTTGGCGATCGAAATCGTTTGGAAACCAGTTCGAATAGAAGTAGTGTAAACAAATTTTACGCGGCTGTAACCGCGGGACCCAACTAGTGTCAAATATATTCAAATCTTGATGCTATCGTAAAGTAATCTGCTCTTTATTTATCTTGAGATCAAAGTGGTTAGAGCTACTGCACTACAGGATGCTGCGACCTTGACTTTATAAGGTATTTTTCATGATCAAGAAATAAAAGCATCGTTCAACGTAAGCGTGAAATAATATATTCACGCTTTTCAAAAAAGGCCCCGAAGGTAGGCAGAGGTGTAACACCCACTTCTCTATAATTGGATGGCGAGTCTATCGCCGTCTCTCAAGCACGGCTACATGCAAAGTTGAACTTTAAAACAAAAGTTCAAATTTGGTTTACGAGTTTCCTTCACCGTAAAGCTTGTGGTGTGACTAATAACTCTTAAGCTCAGAAATCCCTTTGGTATTGTAGGGATCCAAACTAGCATAAAAAGCCTCTCCAGTATAATTTTCAGATACCCACCGTCTTCTGGACACATTTCGAACTCAAAAACGACGAACTTATAGTAGTCCGTAGCCAAATAACACAACACAATTTTCTGTGTTGTATTCCTACGCGGTGAATAAGGTTTCCAGTAATGAGCTCCTTGGGAAGGGAGGAGGATTGTCACATTGTGTTGGAAGCAGAGGGATTAAACCCATTATGCTGTCAACACACTATAACTCTCCGAATACAGTGGCAACGCGCAAGTAACACTTCGGTATCGTGAGCGTAAATAGGCTACGGTAACCGTTTCCCATCAGGTGGGCCGTATGCTTGTTTACCACTCTTGTTGTATAAAAAAAAACTGATGAATGTGGACCAAGCAAAATATTCAGTATATCGAGATAGAACTGGCGCTCTCTCCACCCACCCCGTCAAACTCGGCGTCATGCCATGATACATATCCTCACGCCTTCCCACAAGGGTCCCCGAAGGGGAAGGCAGAGGTGTATAGGTAATACCCACACACCCACTTTCCGCCAGAGGTATATTAGGTGCCAACGTGACAGATGGCGAGTCCATCGCCGTTACTCAAGCACGACTATACATACGCCTTTTTGAATTTCTCAGACGTATACAGGTTTCTTCTCGATGTTTTCCTTCACCGTAAAGCTCGTGGTGTGACTAATCACTGTACTTAAGTTTAGAAAAACTCATTGGTACAGTCGGGATTCGAACTTGCGACCTTTGCGTCGCAGGCAACTGCTCGAACCACTCGGCTACCACGGCTCTATGCCATGATACGTATGTATGGAATCTACGGAATCAAACCCACAAACTAATAATGGCAATATACAATCATCAATTTAGATACGGTGCCTAAAATGGTACAGCGTAATAGGTGGTACAATAAAATGTTGCACCACTATCGAGAACTAGTCATTGAGACTCCAAGCGAGTAAAATTAAGTCATTAAACATGATTATTGTGTTATTGTTGTATACTTACTTTTGGTTTCAATTTGTTACGTAATAAGAACTGAGGGGGCCGAGTAGTTTGAGCGACCTACGATCTCAGGATTTCAAGTTCAAACTCTATCAATGAGTTCTGGACAAACATCAGAGGGTTGTTGACGTATGGTGGTGGAAAAACGTAAACACAAAGACAATATGCAAAAGTAACCTTTATAGCACCTAATATACCTCTGGCGGAAAGTGGGTGTGTGGGTATTACCTATACACCTCTGCCTACCCCTTCGGGGACCCTTGTGGGAAGGCGTGAGGATATATTATATTATTATAACCTTTATAGCGTGTGCAAGATTAAACGAAAAGACAGCCTCGATACAAATAATCTATACAATCTCATATATATATCCTCACGCCTTCCCATAAGGGTCCCCGAAGGGGTAGGTAGGCCTACCCCTATACAATCTATATAAATAAAATAAAATTGGAGTGTCTGTTTGTCATATTAAAATAACCGCTTTTTACTAAATGCATATGAATGTATACACGGTACATATATCCAATATTTATTTTTATTTTTTTGTCGTCGTATTTCGTCTGTTTGTTCCGGCTAATCTCTTAAACGGGTGGACCGATTTTGACGGGACTTACACTGGCAGATAGCTGATGTAAAGAGGAGAAACTTGGGCTTTTATTATAGAAACTAAAGCTAAAACGTGTTGTAAATATATCCTCATGACGATGCAATAAAGTAAATAGCTTTTCGTTACAATTTATTATTCGTGACAGGCGGGCTGGAACATATCTCGCTCAGAGAATCAGCATTGCTATCCAGCGTGGCAATGCTGCTAGTCTTCTTGGCACGTTGCCTCGGGATACCGATTAGGGTCAAACTTTTTATTTATAAGTAGTTAGTTATACAACAGTTTATTAGTTAATATTGTTAATTGTTATTTATTAATTAATTTACATATACTTGTTACAGATTACCAGTCGGCGTATCAGGTAAAGTAAACCTATTTGTATTTTTTTAGACCTAGTTATCATCAAATATTTTATTTTGCAAAGCTATAAATTAGGACACGTACATATTGCACCAAAATCACCAAGTGAGCAGAGACAAAACAGAGCCAATTCTTTCGCAAGATTATGATGAGATATTTGGGAGGGACTCGGCATGATGATTGTGTAGCTACAAGGGCATAATATTTACGTCAATGTTATATTTACCTTAGCATGTATGTTAAGATATTCAAAAGCGATATTCAAATGTTTGAACACATATTTTTTATATCTTACTTGCTACATGAACATACATGCTAGATGAAAAAAAATGCGCGGGCGTCCCCAGAACACCATACCAAAGTTTATTCTATTTCAACTATTTTACAAAAAAATATATTTATATTTTTATTCTTATTCAAATGCCAGAAAGAGTAGTACATCCTTACTAATATTATAAATGTGAATGTAAGTTTGTTTGTTACGCTTTCACGTAAAAACTACTTAACCGATCATCATTAAACTTTGTACACATAGTCTTGCAGGTGTTAGAAGTAACATAGGATACTTTTTAAAGAAAAAAATTTCTTTTTACGTAAGATAACGTCCACGCCGACGAAGTCGCGGGCACAGCTAGTCAACAATAAAATATACATTATATGGAAAGTTTACAATAGCAAGAATATGTATTCAGTGGAACTTATTATCTAATCAATCTATTGTCTTATTAGGTAAACTTACCGAGTTTTAGAAATCCCTATTAATATTATAAATGCGAAAGTAACTCTGTTACCTTTTCACGCCTAAACTACTGAACCGATTTAAATGAAATTTGGTACAGATATAGCCTAGAGCTTGAAGAAGGACATAGGCTTCTTTTTAATGCGAAAAAGGGTTGTAAGGGGTTGAAATAGGGGATTAAAGTTTGTATGGAAGTTTCGTAATTTTTGAAGCTAGAAGCTTGAAACTTATTTTTTATGCTCTTGATTACATATTAATTAATATTACATTCAAAGTTTGTAAAAATGTTACCCTTAAGGGGGTAAAAAAAAATGCTGCTTAATGTCACTTTTCTGCGCGGACGAAGTCGCGGGCACTACGGGTAGTAGTGTATAATAATTAGTATAAGCATAATTGTATTATTATGAATGAGCCCTGGTTTTCAAACTAGGTCTAATCTGTATCTTGAGAGCCAGGTGGGTATATGGTGGCAGTTTAGGGATAACATTGAGCATTAATTATGAATGTGTGTGAGTGTGAATGTGTGTGTGTGTGAGTGCGTGGACGGATTTGGAAGAAATTGAAGGAAGAAACCTCTCGCCATCGACGGGGAATTCATCCCCATACCTTGGAACCACAAAGGTCTCGCACTGTGCGCTTCCAAAGGAGTTTTCTTCCGCGAATGCTCAGGCTGTGGAATGAGCTCCCCGTTGAGGTTCTCCCTGGAGAGTACAGCATGGAGTTCTTCAAGAAGGGTGTGAAAAGATTCCTGCAGGTTCGGCAACGCGCGAGTGATACCCCTGGTGTTGCAAGCGTCCATAGGCGGCGGTAGCCGCTTACCATCAGGCGGACCGCATGCTTGTTTGCCACCCAAGTGGTATAAAAAAAAAGGATACTACTATTTGATCAATAGTTTTATTAATGAGATGGATACTTGTCCTTAGGTTGCTTACGATTTAATAAATCTTTAACACCACTTAGTACCTTGTATTAAATACGCGTTGTCACGTATTTAAATTCATATCGCTGTTCTTGCAATCCCAAGCAGTTAGAGGACTTAACTTAATAGGGCAGTTACAGTTAGCGGAAATGTCCTTCCAATCATGACGGAATTGGTATATACTTGACACAGACCTAAATTATTAGCCGGAGTAACACATAGGGTATTTTATAAATAATAATAATAATATATCCTCACGCCTTCCCCCAAGGGTCCCCGAAGGGGTAGGCAGAGATGTATAGATAATACCCACACACCCACTTTCCGCCAGAGGTATATTAGGTGCCAACGTGACAGATGGTGAGTCCATCACCGTTACTCAAGCACGACTATACATACGCCTTTTGAATTTCTTCTCAGACGTATGCAGGTTTCCTCTCGATGTTTTCCTTCACCGTAAAGCTCGTGGTGTGACTAATGTATTTTATGTTACCGGTAATAGATAATAGACGACCGTCTAGTTTAGTGGTTAGAGCTGACTGCGAAACTTGAGGTCGCGGGTTCGAATCCCGCTGAGGGCAGATATTTGTGTGATGAACACGAGTATTTGTACCTTAGTCTTGGATGTCTTATCTATTAATGTATATATCTATCTATATAAGTAAATATATCGTTGTCTAGTTACCATAACACAAGCTTTGCTTAATTTGGGACTAGGTTAATTTGTGTGGAATTGTCCTAGGTATTTAATTATTTATTAATAAAGATTTCATAACGCATTTATTTCAATGCCCACTATACATCGGTCACACAATGAAACTCTGTTAATATGCTTTTTTTTCCACCTTTTTCTTCCTCTGTGGCAACACTAGCGATCAGCTGTGCTTAATTTAACTCCCATATATTTTTTAAGCTTTTATTGTATAACTGTAATTAAATTTAATACAATTTTTTGTTTACTTAGGTATAAATAGTCTTGATTTAAAGTGTATACTTTGTGCTAATAGTTGAATTCTATTTGAATTAAATTTGACCGTTCAAACGACAACTTGTAAAGACGCCCAAAAATCCAAAGCGCTCCGTCAGATTCCTGACAATTCAATACGTTTTGAATTACTGCGTGTTGCCAAATTCGTCAATGTTGCCAGCGCAATGCCGGCTCGTTACCTCGAACATTAGTATACACAATTGTATTTTGGTCCCTGTGAAGTAAAGCACCTATCTTAAAGCATAATAATTGTTGATTACGAAATTGTCTGAGGCAATGTGATATTGTGTTGTCGTGAGTCGTTGGAGGCGTCAATGATACAACAAATGCAACCATTTTGATGCCTCGCGCAATCATTATCATTGGTACTGTTCATGTGGGAAATCAGACGTTTTGTGATGTGTCCAGATTTTATTTTATTGGCAGACTTTTTTAAATGAAGCAAATATATATATATATATATATATATATATATATATATATATATATATGATCCTCCTCCTCCTCACGCCCTCCTACAAGGGTCCCCGAAGGGGTAGGCAGAGGTGTATAGGTAATACCCACACACCCACTGTCCGCCAGAGGTGTATTAGGTGCCAACGTGACAGATGGCGAGTCCATCGCCGTTACTCAAGCACGACTATGCATACGCCTTTGAATTTCTTCTAAGACGTATGCAGGTTTCCTCTCGATGTTTTCCGTGTTGTGACTAATCACTGTACTTAAGTTTGAAAAGCTCATTGGTACAGTCGGGATCCGAACTTGCGATCTTTGTGTCGCAGGCAACTGCTTGAACCACTCGGCCACCACGGCTATCGGCCACGGCTAATATCCTATCCAGCTAATAACCTATATCTGTGTCAAATTTAAGTCCAATTAAGTCAAATTAAATTAATGTGTTGGCAGCAGAGGGACTAGTCTCATTATGCTGTCAACACAGTATAACTCTCCGAACACGGAGTGGCAACGCGCAAGTGATGCTTCGGTATTGTAAGTGTAAATAGTTTTGAGTGAAGTAAAATCAAAATTCCTTACAAACTTTAATATTTATACTATTACTCGAATAATCCATTTAGCGATTTAACCTTGAATCTTAGAATGAATTTCATCTAGGTGGTAGGTTCAAACGCCGGTATATTCCAATATAGTTTGATCTATCTATTCGTCTGAACATCCTAGTCTTTCAAATGTTTCAGAAGAATTTCATAGACATGTTTGAAATCAATCCTAGGAAATGGAGTCTGAAATATTGGCATCTAAACGGTTGGCAGAACATTTGTTTAGTGTTTAGTTAGTCATAATTACGTTAGTCGATTCAAAAACATGTACAGTGTTCTTAGTTTAGTCTTTAAGTATACTATTTCTAGTCTTTAGTTTCAGGGCTGCTCAAATTAATAATAATAATAATAATATATCCTTTATTGTACAACACACACACATTTACAAAAACAAACAGAAATGACAAAGAAAAACATATAGTAGGCACAATAGGCGGCCTTATAGCAAAAGCGATTTCTACCAGGCAACCAGAGTAGAGAGAGATAAGAAACAGAGGAAGAAAAGGTAGGTGTGACAGTTGAGAGGATGAAATAGAAACAATTATTATAATATATAAATAATAGGCATTCTACATAAATAAATACGAAATAATATAATACAATAATATATACATGTATACATATATATATAAACAAGTTAAAAAGAGAAATAGTGTTCAAATAAAAGCTTTTTGAAGGAGATTAATGTCTTTGCAAGCCTGATGTTCTGGGGCAACGATTTCCAAAGATTTAAAGATTTGAAGTTTTTTTTTTATTAATTACTTTGGTTTCTTTTTTTATTTATTTATTTATTTAACAACAACCGGACACCAATTACACTTGTTATAAAAGACACAAAGACAATACACACAAGAAACAAAAGAATACACAAAATAAGCAAAAAAAATCAATAAAATCATACATCCGTTTCACAAAATCTCAGGCACTCGAGTGATATACGACCACAGTCATCTATCTGCAGAGAAATCACACTGAGGATTAGGGATCATGTTTCGATATAGTAGGTACGGTATTTTATTAATACACAAAATAAGCAAAAAAAATCAATAAAATCATACATCCGTTTCACAAAATCTCAGGCACTCGAGTGATATACGACCACAGTCATCTATCTGCAGAGAAATCACACTGAGGATTAGGGATCATGTTTCGATATAGTAGGTACGGTATTTTATTTTCGGCATTGAGTAAATTTTTTTTTGTTACATACAACGGACTTACATTTTCCTAACAATTGCTAACCTGAGTGGACGTTCCGCCGGAAGTCCAATTTTGCGCTCTAACCGCGACGTAACATTTAGTGTGGCATACAATTATTTGTAATACCATTGTCTTTATTCAGTCGAAAGGGCGTTGAAAAGCCCAGAGAGAAAGTCGACATTTCGCAGCGGATAGTAAAAGTGCCAATGTACTCAGAATAATTGCTGCCTCTTATCCGACAAAAGCACAATGTGTGGATATTGAGTTCAGTGTCTGGAAAACCTGTGAGTTAGAAAAGTAATTGTTGGGATCAGCAAGCTGCAGTGTCAGTGGGCTGGTCACGTCTGTGGAAGGGCCGATGGTCGATGGAGCAGACGTGTCCTAGAGTGCACACCGCGGGGTGTCTAACGTAGTGTGAGATCAGCAAGCTGCAGTGTCAGTGGGCTGGTCACGTCTGTGGAAGGGCCGATGGTCGATGGAGCAGACGTGTCCTAGAGTGCACACCGCGGGGTGGCTAACGTAGTTTAGGATCAGCAAGCTGCAGCGTCAGTGGGCTGGTCACGTCTGTGGAAGGGCCGATGGTCGATGGAGCAGACGTGTCCTAGAGTGCACACCGCGGGGTGGCTAACGTAGTGTAGGATCAGCAAGCTGCAGTGTCAGTGGGCTGGTCACGGCTGTGGAAGGGCTGATAGTCGATGGAGCAGACGTGTCCTAGAGTGTACACCGCGGGGTGGCTAACGTAGTGTAGGATCAGCAAGCTGCAGTGTCAGTGGGCTGGTCACGTCTGTGGAAGGGCCGATGGTCGATAGAGCAGACGTGTCCTAGAGTGTACACCGCGGGGTGGCTAACGTAGTGTAGGATCAGCAAGCTGCAGTGTCAGTGGGCTGGTCACGTCTGTGGAAGGGCCGATGGTCGATAGAGCAGACGTGTCCTAGAGTGCAAACTGCAGGGTGGCTAACGTAGTGAAGAAGGTTCTTGCTTGAAAACAGGCATTTATGATAAATATACTTTAACTTTTAATCGAAAATATCAAATAACATTCGCTACAATACAGCAGATCTAACATAGATAATACAAAAATCCACACGAAGCTTACGCAACTGCATTTTGAAATGTCAAGGTGACGTTGACGTTGTCACTTTTGACAGCCGGTTGAATTCAAAGAGAACTGTCAAACGGCTAGAAGCATTGACCCTACGCGATGGAGGTGCGGTCGGAATAAATAATTAGGGAATTGAAAAATGTTAACATACATACATACGAGTACTGGTTATTCATTGCTCAACCACTGGTTTTACATGTTGCATATTTATCGATAAATTTACGATACTTTACGGTTCAACGTGATAGAATATCGAATAATAAAATACCTTTATAGAATATCGAATAATAAAATACCTTGGCACTGTGATTATACCCGCGTAAGTTTAAGTAATTAGTAGGGTATTTTCTAAATTGTACCAAGTTTTATCCAATTTCGTTCAGTAAAACTACGAAAGATTGACGAAACAGATATACAAAGCAAAAGTGTGTGCAAGAAGAGGCAGAGGAAGGCCACGTTCCAAC
Source organism: Drepana arcuata (assembly GCA_016069955.1). Taxonomy (NCBI): domain Eukaryota; kingdom Metazoa; phylum Arthropoda; class Insecta; order Lepidoptera; family Drepanidae; genus Drepana; species Drepana arcuata. Next base: position 5,703 of record JACCPG010002289.1, on the reverse strand, counting down.
TACCTGGATCAAATAGATCGGACTCTGAAGGACGGGAACGTTAAGAGTACTCGAAACCGACGAGCATGTATGAAGTGACTGATGAATGTGGACGAAGCGAAAGAGGTATGTAAGTCTAGAGAGAACTGGCGCTCTATACTCTCTGCCTACCCCGTTAGGGACTTGGCGTGATGGTATGTATGTATGTAAAACTACGAAACTATCATTCATATAAACTTCCGCATTTTTAATATAACTAGGATCTTCAACTTTTTTCAACTTATTACACAAAACTTTTCTCATTAATGATTCTCGGTGAAAACCGCACGAAAATCTGTTCACTTTTTTATTTGGTCGCAAACAGACAGAAAGACACAACGGTCCGCTTTTACTATAATATGTGATATGCAAAGTCCATTGACCCTACATTTTAGAATATTTTAGACATTGACCTAAATACCTAACTACCTACAAATCATCACGTGGAGTCTCTTCTGAGATAAGTAAGAAGAGAAAAGTGCTTTATGTCTGTAGACTTAGTCTTACCTTGCTCTGTCTCTTCACACATGCTCGCCTTTTTCGAGCACTTTTGACATTTTCATCCTTAACTGTTCGATCAATTTAGGTAGTCAGAACATAGCCTTCTTCCTCACACTTTCGTGTTGCATATCTGTTTCGTCAATATGTCTGCACTATCCTTTCTAAATGTCCAAACCAACGTAACATGCCTTTCGTCTTAACAACAATATAATTACCGCTAAGGTCAAAGTTCATCTTTAAATTCACGACTATTTTAAGTCGTCATCATAAAAGGAGTATTATGAAAACCATATGATGCTGCAACGTCCAGACTCATTTAAGAGGAGCTTATGATTACCTGTATTCCTAGAAAGAGGTCAGATACGCAATTAGCTCCAACGGGTGGAGTATTAAACCATAATGCAAATATAGTGCACGCCAATTAACTACGGCACGATATGGCCCTGTATCATATCCCTGGATCCTTAAGGTAGCTTCACACTTGTAAACTCTCGGGAGAAACTAAATTATCGAGGTGAAAACTTCTTAAGGCGCGTTGGGCGTTTTGAGAAGGGAAAAACAATTGAATTCGCTACACTGTAACCGTTACTGACACCTCTCTTTATATATGTTCATACATCCTAATTATTATAACAAGTTTTTCTGTTTTACTGCAAAGGAAAACATCGAGAGGAAACCTGTATACGTCTGAGAAGCAATTCAAAGTATGTATAGTTGTGCTTGAGTAATGGCGATGGACTGGCCATCTGTCACGTTGGCACCTGAAATATATCTCTGGCGGAAAGTGGGTGTGTGGGTACTACCTAAACACCTCTACCATCCGGAACCCTTGTGTTGAAGGCTTGATGAAAATGATGGAGGTCCTGCTCCAAATTCGAAAGGGAAACCCTGATGCCTTTCTTAAAACTGCGTTTTCGTGATTCAAAGTTAATCGAATAAATATGAAGCACCTTTAGCTACGTAAGCTTTGTGAGCGGCACTTAATAAGTAAGTACGGAGTGACTCGCTATCGATATAGCTACTGTTCTTAATAACACGACATAATCGTCCGATTGTATACAGAAGATGTTTCGAAATACGACGGTAATGCTTTTACGATAGAAGATTATAGAATGCGCATTAAGACAAACCGTGGTGGCCGAGAGTTAGTTGCCTGCTACACAAGGATTGCAAGTTCGAATTCCGACTACACCAATGACTTTTTCTGTACAGTGACTAGTTACACCACGAGTTTTACGGTGAAGGAAAACATCGAGAGGAAACCTGCATACGTCAGAGAAGCAATTCAAAGGCGTATGTATAGTTGTGCTTGAGTAACGGCGATGGATATCCGTAAATTTGACACTTAAAATATATCTTTGGAGGGAAAGTGGGTGTGTGGGTACTACCTAATGTGAAGAATGGCGAGTATGTCGCCATTACTCAAGCACAACTACACATACGCCCTTGAATTGATTCTCAAGCGAATGCAGGTTTACTCTCGACCGTAATGGATGAATAATCCCTGTACTGAAGTACAGCAAAACTCATTAGGCACAATCGAGATTCGAATTTGCGATCTTTGTGTGGCAGGCAACTACTCGAACCACTCGGCCACTACAGCATTTATTTATATACGTCTCAATTTGCATAATTCAGGTACCCTTCGTAGGTAATAAGGACTCCAATAAGATCATTATTGTGGCTGATTCTTATGTTCCTTCTCAGAAATAAAGTCAAATTATACAGGTATATATATATATATATCCTCACGCCTTCCCACAAGGGTCCCCGAAGGGGTAGGCAGAGGTGTATAGGTAATACCTATACACCCACTTTCCGCCAGAGGTATATTAGGTGCCAACGTGACAGATGGCGAGTCCATCGCCGTTACTCCAGCACGACTATACATACGCCTTTGAATTTCTTCACAGACGTATGCAGGTTTCCTCTCGATGTTTTCCTTCACCGTTAAGTTCGTGGTGTGACTAATCTCTGTACTTAAGTTCAGAAAAACTCATTGGTACAGTCGGGATTCGAGCTTGCGACCTTTGCGTCGCAGGCAACTGCTCGAACCACTCGGCCACCACGGCTTATACAGATATTATTATATACCGTCGTATGAAGCATGTATGAAGCGACGAAGTAATGTAGATGAAGTAAAACTGAACAGAAATGGCGCTCTATTCTCACTATCTCGTAAAGAACTCTTAATATATATGTAACAAATTGTAGATCTTCTCTTTATAAATCGAACCACGGTAGTCGACTGGCTTGAATACCCTGCAACACAAAGAAAGTAACAACGACATTTTCCAAACTTTAGCTACTTAGTAGTGATTAGTCACACGAACTTTACGGTGAAGGAAAACATCGATAGGAAATCTGCATGCGTTTGAGAAGAAATTCAAACACGTATGTATAGTCGTATGTATGAAGAGACTGACGAATGTGGACGAAGCGAAAGAGGTATGTACCTAAGTCTAGAACTGGCGCTCTATACTCTCTGCCTACCCCGTTAGGGATTCGGCGTGATGACGATGTATAGTCGTAATTGAGACACGGCGATTGGTATAGTTTGAGACAAAAAAAAATCAAAGTCGTATGTATAGTCGTGCTTGAGACTGCGATAGGTGTACGTTCGGGGTCCATTATGGGTAGTTGTAATCATCGTAAATATCTCGTTGTTTGCCTATTTGCGCTAGGCTCTAGAGCATAAATAATACGTCTATAAATAAACGTACGTATATAAAAAGGCAAGACGAAGAACTAGTTCTTAAACGTAAAACACTTGGTCTGGATATTATGAGCATCATATTTCATGGGCCTATAACAAGAACGGTTGGACACGCGATCGGCTCGTATGGGGTCTTGGGCGCATAAAATGTACCTTTTAATATGGTTTAATGGTTTAAGACATTTATTTCTCAAAAGAATACAATTCACTTATATTGAGAAATACAGGTTTACTTATAACTAGCACAAATATTAAGGTTCGAAGAACGAAAGGTGGGTAGTCTTGATATTCAAAAAACATAGTAAGTAAACAATACAGTAGTTCCTATTAAGTATCGCTTCGAGAAGGCATTTAGATAGCAATATTTGGAAATAATAGCAGAACTAATCTACAATCGAGAAAAATCCTTTAAGATGTGGTGCTTTAGAGATTTTTATGTATTGATATGATATGATGTATATGATTTTTATGTTGACATTAGTCCTTCTAATATTAAACATGCGAAAATCAACATTTATGTTGACATTAGTCCTAATATTAAAAATGCGAAAATCAACTCGAAGGCCACGTTCCAACTACCTGGATCAAATCGATCGGACGCTCAAGGACGGGAAAGTCAAGGAGTACTCGAAACCGTCGAGCATGTATGAAGAGACTGATAAATGTGGACGAAGTGAAAGAGGTATGTAAGTTTAGAGAGAACTGGCGCTCTATACTCTCTGCCTACCCCGTTAGGGACTCGGCGTGATAGGATGATGATGACTAAAATCAATGAGGATATATGTTCCTCTTTCCATTTTATTCCAGAAAATAAATCTACCAATGAAAATGCCAATAATAGTTTGACGCGAGACACAACACCATGATAAGTGATTAAAGGTTTTCGTTACAATACATACATACATCATCACGCCAAGTCCCTAACGGGGTAGGCAGAGAGTATAGAGCGCCAGTTCTCTCTAGACTTACATACCTCTTTCACTTCGTCCACATTCATCAGTCTCTTCATACATGCTCTTCGGTTTGGAGTACTCTTAACGTTCCCGTCCTTCAGAGTCCGATCTATTTGATCCAGGTAGATCAAATAGATCAAATATGATAGAGGTAGATCGTAACAATACGACTGCCTTAAAGAAGCGAAGAAAGACCACGTTCAAACTACGCACTTCGATCGATTTCTTTCAGAGCGCAATATCCTGTATTTTAATTTTAATCCTAAGCTTAGAGCTCGCATATCTCAGAGCCAAGTATCATCCGATTCTGTACAGTAGTTTGAGTCTGAATGAGATATAACATCCTCACTTTCGCATTTAAAATATTAGTAAGTAAGTAAAGGAAGTAGTGTTGTAAGCGCCATTTTAGTGCCCATAAAGTTCTGGATATACAAATACGCTCTTTGTTTACCAAGATATATTATACCTACATTTTGTTTTGCTGTTGTTTTTATCATGGAAGAACAAGTCTAGTTGCCATGACAACTGCGCTATAAAGAGGGTTACATAAATAAAAGACGTAGTTATCCAAAATACATCTTACGATATTGATCCTATTGCTAGACACGAGTGGAATAGCAGACACTTTTCGCCAGAGATATTTTTAGGTGCAAACGTATTGCATTCTATTTATCCTTAAATTGTATCCTCACCCCTTCCCACAAGGGTCCCCGAAGGAACAGGCAGAACTCAATTTCCCCCAGAGATATGTTTTAGGTGCCAACGTGACAGATCGCGAGTCTATCGCCGTTACCCAAGCACTATACGCGTTTGAATTTCTTCTCAAAAGTATGCAGGTTTCCTCTCGATGTTTATTCTTCCTTTGAGAGACCCAACGCGACAAAATTGTATATATTTACATAATTGGCTCAAAATATTTTAATGGTCTAGTATATTTAAGCCATTATCTGTCGTTCTTCAGTTTTTAACTCAATCAATTTTAATTCTTCCATCGTGCAATAATAATCATATTGATGGTTTAATAATTGGTCGGATTACTTATATGTAATTGGTCGGTTATTTGGCAACCATAGACATTACGTATTATGCTCTAAGATAAAAACCATTTTAATTGGGCATAAAATAACGATATCGCCTGGGATTTGAGCTAACTGCCTTTGATTAGAGACATTATGCGATAAATATATTGTAATAATAATAATATAATATATCCTCACGCCTTCCCACAAGGGTCCCCGAAGGGGTAGGCAGAGGTGTATAGGTAATACCCACACACCCACTTTCCGCCAGAGGTATATTAGGTGCCAACGTGACAGATGGCGAGTCCATCGCCGTTACTCCAGCACGATCATACATACGCCTTTGAATTTCTTCTCAGACGTATGCAGGTTTCCTCTCGATGTTTTCCTTCACCGTAAAGCTCGTGGTGTGACTAATCACTGTACTTAAGTTCAGAAAAAACTCATTGGTACAGTCGGGATTCGAACTTGCGACCTTGCGTCGCAGGCAACTGCT